>JAOWBP010004096.1:2934933-2961521 GCA_028571105.1 Tragopan temminckii | reverse complement strand
TGTGTAATTGGACAAACCTTCTGATTCTTGTATCACGTATCTGCAGCTCAATCTTTCTAGTAGCACAGCTCAATTACTCCAGCAAACTGCAGCAGTGAGCCTCAGTTACTTTGGCCTCAGCAGATGGGTACCTTGTCCGTTCACTGACACTGCTGCAGGGGTGCATTTCTAAATTTAATGTTGTACCATCTTCCTCTTCCACCATGCACCTTTTGTTGTCTCCTTCCCTCGCACTGCAGCTAAAAGCATCCTACAGCTGTTTTAAGGCCTGTTACAGGCTCTCCCCATCCTATCTGCTGCTGTCACATCCACTGTTACTGACAGATCCATGTGCATCTTCCATTCACTCCAGATCTCACCACTCATTTCTTAAATTTTGAACCATGCTGTTTTCTTCTCTGCATCCACTGCTATAAAAATCAGCCAAGCTACTACAATTGCCCTTCTTCACATCCTCCCTTAAAATTCTCCTCTGCTGTGACACCTTAAAAAAATGATGGTGGTTAAGCAGCTGATGTGCTGTGACTGCATAGTGATCATAATTATCTCCAGTTACCTTGTCATTTCTGCCCCTCTCCCCATCTGTTTGCTGTCTCTTGTCTTTTGCTTAGATTAAAGACTCTTTGGGGTAGGGGCCATGCCTTTATTTCCTAGGTATTTGGATACCATCCCACAAAAGAATCTTGAGTCTGAGGCACTGCTGCAGTACACATAAATAAGAATTATTGTTTCTAAAGCAAAATCTTCTACCTTTTTTTTTTTCCTATGCATAAATTATAGCCACATCCTGTAATCCATTTTTCAGGCTAAACAATTGACTTCAGTGGGAGTTGAGCCAGGGCAGAAGTTGGCCTATAGTCTTTATTCAAAACAAGCAACATAACATGTTGTTAATCACCTTAAATAGAATCGATCACGTTCAGTGATGCCATCCTACCTGCAGATAAATTAACTACCTTTCCAGAAACCTTATGACTTCTCTTGTCTACATTAGGCCAGGCTGCTTTTTAGACACCATTGCTCTGCCAGGGATAACAGGATTGCAGTGGCTCTCTGGCCGTGTTGATCATTTGGAGGTTGGCAGAAGGGTGGTGAATAGCCGGTTGCATGCTGCCCTGTGCTAGCCCAGGAGGCCTCAAGGCACTGCTGCCTCCTGTTCTGAGCTTTTCTCAATAGGGTAAGGTAGAGCAATCTTCTGGAGGGTATAGTTTTGAATTTTATTCAGAATTTTGTTACTGATCTCCAACATAGCTTTATCTGTAGTGCAGCCATATTCCTAAACTGCTCACTCAAATTCACCAAAGTCTCGGGGAAGCAATGGGTTTGGCCAAGAATGCAGCTCAGGAAGAATCTCAAGCTATTGGAGCATGTCTGCATCCTGGCTGGTGGTGGGAGAGGTGCTCATGCTCATAGAGGCCACTGTCTCCTGCGCAACTCCTTGAGGAACGACAGCTATGTGCTTCCTTCCTGTAACTTGGAAGAGCTGCAAAGAAAAGGAAAGCCAAAACAAACAAAGAAACAAAAAGCTCAACCATGCGAAACGCGACGAGTAAAATCTGCCAGATCCGAGGAGCCACTGTACAGCTGGAGGTGAGCCATAAATCTGTGAAAGTTCCCTGTTCATGCAAAGACCTGGTTGGAATTGCTGCACCTCTCCCACTCCTTCCTTCTCCAGGTGAAATTTGTCCTGCAATGTGAGACAGACCAGAAAAAAGCACATACACTTTTCCTGGAGTTATGATGCTTTATTGACTTTCTGATGAAAGTATGTTTTTTTCTTCTTCTCCCACAAAGCGTGGGGCTTCCTAGCTTGTTGCTGTGTGAGGCAGGTCCCCAACATGTCAGTAAATCCCGCCTGTATCTGCTTACTTTCTACGCAAATAATTATTATTTTAACTGTGGGTAATCCCAAATAAACATTTACAGCTCAGGTTGCTTTCTACTTTTGCCAGTGTTTATGTCATTAGGTGCTGGTCTGTAAATGAGCCATGGAGGTAGGGCTGAATGTTAAATATCCAGGTCTGTGTCATACAGAGAAAAACACAGGAAGAATAAGAATCTCTTTGCTTTAGCCCTCAAGACAGCTATCAACTTTCAAGCACTCGGAAGAAACCTCCTGAAGCATTTTCTGTTTGCCATCATCAGAACCAAAGTGCTGAATTAGAAGCACAGGTGATCCTGGTCTTACTGTTCCGCCAGAATAAGCAAATATATATGTGGTATATATGGTATGATATGTAATGAAACAGAAGTAAATTGCACGTTCCTTCCTAGCCTTTTTCAAAAAGACACAGCATATTTATTTAGAGAAAATCTTTTTTTCCTCAAGAGACATTGGAAATGTATAACTTTACGTCAAAGTCTTCGTTTATTGTGCCTCTCTTCCCATATGTTTTGGGTCCTCAGTTCTTTCAGTGTTATTAGGAAAAAAAGTTATCTAAATATTTTGAGTGGAATACTGCAGTATATCTGAAAATTGCTCGTGCTTTCCTATCTGAGAAATGTCTGCAGCGTGGAGCAGATAAAGCAAAATTTCACATTTATTTTAGATAATTGAGTGCCTAATTATACAAAAGTGATGTGAGAGAGAAACACCGAATCGGACCCAGAATTGTGACTAGAAAACAATAGTATTATTCTAATTAAAATCCATATAAAAATGTGTTATCCTGTGGTACCCAAATCCCTGACAGACTTGTACGTCTCAAATAATCAGAAGATTTGCAGACTAAAGATTCAGTAAAAGTTTCATAGAAAAGGAAGATCCCCAATGAATTCTTATTGTTTTTTAATACTGTGCCTCTTCTATGACAATGATGGCTTTCGGGGACTCTTGCTCACTTATGGGACATGTGGGTCATTTGAAAGCTTGAATATTCATTATGAGATGAGCTGGAACTGGATGTGCAATATGTTTGGTTGAAAACTAAATTTTATGTAAATTCTACAATGATGTTTTCTGGCTCAGTTAGAATCCATTCTACTGTTTATCTTTCTACTAATAATGCTCTCTTGGGCTTCTTTTTAAGCCTCTCTGTACGCTTTTTTTTTTTTTTTTCTCTTAAAATGAAAGATGAAGATCCAAAGAAAGCAATTTTTAAAGATAGAAATAGAAAAACAAGGTAAAAGGAATTAGCAATGCAATCTCTGCATATATTATGTGGAAATCATCTGCAAAATTGCGTCTTGGAGTTTTATTCCTAGGACATTAACCATTTCGTGTTAGAATGGCATTGCTGCTCTGCTTCCCTATATTTTAAAAACTGTTGGAACTGCTTTTGCTTTCTATTCCTGGATGTTTTTTGTCACATTTATTAAAATATTCCTTTTCCAGAGTGGTAAATCCAGTTCTCTGGAAGAGATAAAATCTGTGGCATAGCTCTGAAATGAGAATTAACCTTGATTACTACAGTAATTTACTAATCAAAACTGGAGACCTGCTAATCAAGCCTGAATTACCAGCTGCTTGATTTTTATAGTGACATAACCAAAACTGAACATTTGGTAAACAAAAGCCTTATTTATGAGGGGGAAAAACTGGCATATGGCCATATTTATCTTAATATATTTATCAGTATATTGTATGTTTTCCTTATCTGCCAGCGTGGGCATCTCCCTCCTTACTGAGCTCATCCACCTGACCCCACCAAGACAAGCACTGAAATTCAGGTTATCCTGGATGAGGTCAGAGCGGGGAACCCCACGTTTCAGGAGAAGTTTGTGAGCTACCTGTTGGTTTCGGCTCCAGGGAGGAGGCTGTTATATTGCAACTGTCCTATGCTAAAGAGCTGATTAAAAAGCACCTCAGAATAAAGCTCAGAACAGAATGGAGAGCTGCCAGGAAGCAGACAGCTGCAGGAGGAAATGGCAGAGAGCATCCATGCGGTGCCAGTATGCCAAGGCCGAGGGCAGCAGCCAGCCCAGGACGGGCAGCCGGACATGAGGACACGGGGACATGGTGGCAGAGTCACTGAAGGCCCTGGGAGGGAGCAGTGGTGCGAGTGCATCGCCTGTATGTTGTGCCAGTTGTTACAGCCTGCCTGATGCACCTGGGATTTTTGAAGTATTTAGTTTCCGTAAGTACAACTCATTTCGTGGTTTTAATCATTTATTTTTTCAGTCTGATTTCTCTTCATTTTTTTCACCTCCCAGATGGCATTCTGTATCCACTGACACAGAAGATAATTTCCCACTATTTTCTTTAATGAACGACCTATTGTGAACAAGCAAGAAAAACCCATACTGCACAATTCTTCCACAGATAAACTGGTAATTAATATAAATGGAAAGAAGACGCAAAATGGGAATACTTTTTGTTGCTTGCACTATGCATGGTATTTCATGCATGGTGGCTTGTGCATTAAAAAAGTGCTCTGCAAATGATACTGTCTTGGCTTATTGTGCTGTTAACAAAGTTATGGAACAGAAACACAAAAATATTGTTTCCAGGATAATGTTTACAGCAGAAAATCCTCAGTTAGTCAGGTTCCCTTCCACCCTCTGGATGTTACTACCTAATCTCTCATTCTTTCAATTTTTAGCATAGAAAATACATGCTAAAGCCAATGCTGCTTCCATTTTTTTCACTAACTTTACAAGCCTGAAACACTGTTTTCCCTTTAAGTATTGAGTATACTTGTGACTAATAGTAATGAAGCAGCATAGGGTTGAATTTTAAACACGTTGTCTGGTTTACAGTGTATTTAGACCTTGGCAAACGTGCGTGTACTGGATGTATAGACCCGACCCTGTGAGCTGCAGGGCAAGCCTTGCAGCCCCCCAGCAGCAAGCACAGCCTGGCCACAGGATGAAGCAATGAGAGCAGCCCACTCAGCTGCTTCAATCAACTGACGTTTCTTCTGAGTGGTTTTAAATATCTGGAAAATATGAGCAACTGTAAGCTAAAACAGAGCACTGTTCCTAATATTGTGTTCTCTTGGCAGGAGGGATAACCAGATTTCAGGGATGGATCCTGGAAGAACACTCAGGCGGCAATGACCTCTGACATTTGGAAGGCCAAATAACAGTGGAATAAGTGGCTTAGACAGAGTTAAGCAAGAGAGAATGTTCCACCCCACACTGGCACGGTGCTCTGCTTCGCTCCATTTCACATCTCTGCTTTTCCATGAAGTCATGTCCCTAAGTCCAGAAAGCTTCCATCAGAAATGCTCAGTATTGCATGTTTAGTGTAACACTTACACCCTGTCAAGACTTCCAAAGCACAACAAATTAATCTGGAAATTCGGATCGCTTCTGACAGCGCTGTTGCAGGGATATAACAGGTGCTCTGCAGGGAGAAGGTGGGATGAAGGCACTGAGAAGGGATTGTTGCCCAGAGGGATTGATTGCCGTGGAGGAAAACCAGAAAAAGGATAAAAAACAGCAACAAAATGTGTAGCAAAGAAGGTGAAAAGAGGAAACAAATGGTGAAGTGATACCATGATGCTCTACTGGCTCAAAAGCAAGGAAAAGTTATGAAAGCATTAATTTATTCATTTTCAGCCAAATGAAAACAAAACAATAAAACAAAACAAAAAACTAGTACATAAAAAGAGACAGAAAATAGAGCAGAAATTAGAACATGTGAAGAAAACAGGCAGCAAAGGAAGAGGAACTGAAGAGTGGTGAAACAAGTGTTGGAAGTAAAGGAATGGGGGTGAAGAAGCAACACAAAGAGATCTGATGCACGGGGCTTTTAGGTGAGTTTTATTTGTGTATGTCATTTCCTACTTTTTATTGCATTTCTCTGGCAACCATCCCACAGTTCCATAACCTATGGGTGGGTGGGAGGAGGTGGCTGAGAGGTCAAAATGGTAGTTTTTGGCAGAATATTGACATGACTTGAGTCAGTTACTTGTGGTTGTCATTAGACAAATAGTGACTCTGGGTTAATGGGACAGGTGAATGAATCCTATGGGATGGAGGAGGCTCAGCTTTCAAAACCTGACTCATGCGGGGAGAGGCCCAAATGATTCAGTGCAGTAAAAGCGATGACGTGCGGTGGTTCCAGCACTGCAGGCCCGCAGGGCCATACTTGGAACACAGTTCTCCACTGTTAGCACAGAGTGAGGTCCTGAAACACAGCCATGTGGCAAAGCATGAACTCTGAATCTCCATCTTTTCTGGGTACCTCAGTTTCTTTTTGCCCTCTGTATGGCTCTTTACGTTGTTTTCTTTTTTTTTGCTTTTTTTTCTTAATATACTTGTGTTTAATTTATCGTGGAAAAATCTCTAAAACATAAGATGTCAAATAAAATGAGTTAAGATTTGTGAAGACTTTAGTACATTACAATAGCTGCCATCCTGAGTCAGGGAAACTATCCACACATACCAGTGACTTCTGGGAGTGAGCAGGAAATAATGCCTAGGGAAAAAGAGCATGAGCTCTTATGTATTGCTAGCATAGAACAATCCTTCTCCCCCCGTGAGCTTCTGCCTCTCAGGAGCTGTATCTCAGGCGCTTTGATTGGAGGCTATTCTTGATCATCATGTTTAGTAGCTAGTGATGGATTTTACTTTGCATGATTTCATGTAATCCCTTTTATGGTCCATTTACACTTTTGACCTCCACACCATCCTATGGCCATGAGCTCCATAATTTCATTATGCACTGTGGGGATGAAGTGCTTCTTTTGTTTGTATAAGACTGATGCCTGATCATTTAACTGGGGCTCCTAGTCCTTGTGTTGTGAGAGCCACTGAATAATTGCTTAGTATGTCAGTACATCAGAAATAAGGTTTTTGAAATTAAAAACCTCTCTTGCATTTTTTAAGCTTTATGATCAGGCAAGGTCCTCCTCTTGTGATTATTTTTGTGAAAAAGGAAAAATTCAGTATAGTCCTCAACAGTGGGTCATAGGCTGATGAAATTGGAATTAACTACAATAAAAGCAGTTTTATGGTGTTCATACTATACTATGCAGATAAGCATTTGCTGTATGGTCCCCTTCTCATGTAACATCACAGAACTATTGTCAGTTCCACAGGGTATGGAATAGTCTAATTTTTATGTCATGATTTATGGCACAACTGTGAAATTATAGTTACAGCAATGGGAGGAAGAGGAATGGTCTGGCAAGTTAACTAACAAAAGACAAAATAGGACTCGGGTTTGAACAAGACACCTGAGCGTGGATGTAGAGCAGCATGTTGTAGGGTAACCTAGGATGTAAATTTAGTTTCCAGAAACTTTGGTAATTGCCACATTCACAGGCCTACTCCCCAGAATCTGATAGAAATACTCTTGTTTCTCTTCCACTGGCATGTCAGTTATCTTGCATTTGCTTTTGGCTGAAAGTATATGAATGCTTGCAGTGAGGCCGCTGTCCTGTAGCTTCTCTGTGGATTGCTTTGACCCATAGGAATCTGCTCGTATGCCTATGCTGTCCACTTCTTGGCCTCACTGGTGTCTGTCCCAGCAGAGAAGGGGCCAATATCTGTATTGGCTTGTGTGGCATAGCATGGGACAAGTAGCCCTAGGACCAGCTCTTTTCCCCACCTGCCATACTTCAGCCTGGGCAGGGGGTACAGGAGAGGTGATGCGAGGCAGAGCCTTGCTTTCCCTCTCTCTGCAGATGGATGTTACCCTGTCTCCTCTCTCAGTCTCTCCCAGTTCTATTTTGTATCACCGTTGCTTTACAACAGAGACAAAGAACAGACCAGAGGATAAAATCACAACTGCTCTGAAAAAGCATGGTGTGAGGCAGTATTTGGAGCAGTGGCAGGAAGCTAAAAAAAGAAAAAAAAAAAAAAAAAGAAATTGACCCTAACCCAACAATCAAAATTAATATAAGAGAATTTAATGCAAGGCAAGGTATGGTGGAACAAAGGCTATTGAGGGGTACCGTTTGTATCAATTATGACAATCAGTATTCAGCACATAAAAAGAAACAGCAGCGTAATGGTTTGCACTGAATTGTATGAAGAAACAGTAACTAACAAGTATCACAAAACATGTCACAAATCAATTGTATTGAAAATATATTAAGTTTCTTTAAAAAAAGAAAAGATCAGAAAAGGAAGCGGCACAAGCAGGAAGAGACAGCACACAAAGATTTACTTCTGAGTGCTACAAAATATTGAACTAAAAATAACATTAAAGATGAAATTTGCAATGAATCTCAAGCTGCTAAATTCCCAAAGGCTGGGTCTGCCAAAGGCTCTGTTGGTTTCCTCTGTTCTTTTCTGTCTTTATTTAAATATTTTATACAGTTGTCTATGTTCATGTGTAGTGCGAACTGTCATTTATATTTCAGTCCACTCTAAAATGGATCTTAGACTATCTCAAGCTGTGCACTGCAGTGAGTAGTTTTGAACTGAGAGGTAAGTTGAAGTGGTAAGGACAAATGAAGACTGATATTTAATGTAGTTTTTGTGTACTTATATTTTGCTGTCATGTATTTTCCTTTAAAACTGATTTGTAATTTTATGGGTTTTGTGACATTAGGATAAGATGTGATGTGAGTATAGTTTCCATTTAGCAAATACATTGATGTATTTTTGAGTAGGAGTGGTTGACTGTGGGAATTCTGACCTTCAGGTTTCATGTTTAGCAACAACAACATGCAAGTTTAGATCTGCACTCTTGAATGCTCCTTTCTTTGGACTTACACAGCAAATGTTTTAAAGCAAGCCACCCAACCTTATTTCAGATCCACTTCTGTGAGAGGCCCACAAGATGTGAATATCCTCACATCTCTATTGTCTTAGGAACACAGAGCACACCTCAGCTAAGAAAATTGGGACTTGCCACGGAGCTGGGTCTGTCACCTTGGGACATATCCTTCCACCCATATTGCGCAGCGGGGCAAAACAAAGAGCCCTTTTCTCTCCCATGTAAAGACAAATTGCAGCACTCATGGTGGCTGGAGCACGGAGGAGGCTTCCTAATTGCTCCCCACAGGATGGAAGTCACCCAGCCCCGTGCTGGTGGGCAGGGTGGTGGGACCTGCTGCAGAGCACACACAGAAAGTGTTCCCTGAAGGGCAGTGCTGCTGAATCCTGGCCTGAAGGCAGTCCTGCTGCTGACATGTGGCACTGCCTGTGAGGTTAGGTAAGAGATGTAGAGCTGTATGAAGGTGGGATTCTGCATTGTTTTTACACCAGGAGGAGCAAAACGTGTAGTGTTGACCTCCATTTCATCAGTCCTTGTAAAAAAGAGAATTCTTAAGAAATGATGTTGCTTTCTTGCTTCTGAACTGAACAGTAAGTCACACAGAATAAAAATTTTAAATAATAGCTATTAGATTAGGAAGAATAAGAAGCTTTTACTACTTGGACGCTTTGACTATTAAAGAATTGATAAATTGCCACTGAAATACAAGCAGCTCTGCAATATGATAGATCAAAGTTCATTTTTTCCCTAACGCAGAGTTAAGATGAGCAGGCTTTCTTTTTGCCCATCTTCTTTGCAGATCAAAAACATTCCTTTCTTTTTATTTGAGTGATCAATTTACTAGAAGAGTCCAATATATATGTTGTGACTGTAGTAAAATTCTTATTCACAAGCCTTTAAGAAGTAATACAGCATGTTGGTTGGCATTATGCAAACCTCAGTATATCTCAGAACCACTGTTCAAAGTATATAGCATGTCTCTTCCACATGATACTGATACAAAGGTAATTAATTATATTTCATAAAGCGATATTTCTTAAAGCATTCTGACCACATTATTTTTTTAAAAAAGCTCTTTTAAATAGTGCTTCTGCACTGAGGTAGCACAAAGACTTCAGAATATTGTGTTTTAGTGGACTGTAATCCATAGAAAGTATTTAAATGACTAAAATGTAAATCTTGGAAAGCTGCTTTAAACTTATAGCTTTTTAGAAGTGCATTAATTTAGGCAAAAGTTTAGGCAAAAGAGGTTTGTTTTTTATTTTTGTATAGACATTTTTGTGCATTAAATATCTGTTATTATTTTATTAGCAAGTCTCAGTCCACTCTGTGATAATTCATATCTTCTCAAGTATGTAATGAATATGCAATGTTAAACACTTTTAAGCGCAGGAATTATGATGACATCCTTCAGAAAATATTCTAAATGCGTGATTTCCAGCCCACTAACCCACAAATAAGTTGTGTACAGGCTCCCGTTGAGAACAGGCTCTCGTGGATCATCGGGTGTTTACTCTGTGTCTACTCTACCAGTAGAGCTGGGGGAGAGTGAGACATTTCCATTTTAAAATCAGTTCTGTAAAGAAAATCTTTATGTGGGTGTCTGCACATAAAGTGCTGCTGATCCTAGGTCAGACAATGTGTGTACAGACTGTCATCACAGCCTTTGTTCAAAGAGGAGGAAAATCCCACAGGTGGCCCTGTGAAAGGCTCAGCCTTGCACAATGCTCTGCAATCTGATCCAGCTGAACACTTAAGTGCGCACTTAGCGTTAAGCTTAAGGGACAGTGTCTGCTTTGCTAAATGATCCAGGATCAAACACGTGTATTCCTGAAGGAGGTATATAATGTGTGAAAATAAATTGTATGGAAAAACATGTACAGGTAGCTAGGTAGGTAATTAGGGAAGCCGATGATTTCAGTTCAAGGAACACTTTCATTTACAGTATTTTGTTTCACATTAATCCTTCAGCAGTTTACCACAGTTTATATCTGGCCATGAAATTTTCATCTATGTAGTGTCTTTCTTTGAAACTTAGAGATTTACAGTCTCTCAGCCTGATTTATCTCATCTTGACGCTGATGACAAAAATCCCAGTTTTGCTTTTGAAGGGTATGATTGACTAGTTAACATTTATTTCAGCCTTGGAGAAGGACATCTTGCTTATTTTATAGATAAAGTACGCCAAAATAAGATGAAGAGACTTTATCAACGCTGCTCAGTAAGTTAATGGCACAAAGTCATAGAACTAAGGATTCCTTGCCCTCTCTCCATTGCTTTATGCTCTTTTGATAACGTGTTTGTATTTCCATAGCAATATTATTCTGGCACATGGTAATGCAATAGTTTTGAAATATGCTTTTCATGTGATGTGCAAAAACATAAAATCTATAGATATGCAGCATACATGGGTAGAAGAATTCATATTACAATATGTAGCTACAAGCATAATAAATGGAAATTGATGAAAAGGGAATCTTTCTAGTGCTGGGATTTTAAAGAATTAGACAAATGTGCATAGCTCAAATAAGGCAGAATATTCTGCTTCTTGTCACGGAAAGAGCGATGAACATGTATCAGAAGAGCAAATCAGCTGCCGCTTGCTAAGTACCCTATGATTTTTCTTGACTGCTGCCGTTTGGGCCCTACCAAGTCCAGTACTTATGGTGCAAATCAGGAATGCTAGCTCCTTTTTTTGTTGTTCTGCCTTTTGAAAGGATAGCCTTTCTTAGAAAAGACAGAAACTATAGCAATACAGCGCCATCTCCTCAGATAAATTTTTATTAATTCATTTGATTTGCAAGAAGGAGCTAAATCAGTATAATTGTGGATTCTTGGTCCTGCGGGCAGAACAGAATCCCAGAAACATGACATTGTATGCTATTTTTCTCTTATTTTTAAAGACAGTCTGCGTAGTACAATATTAAGTGAAGCAAATCTTTGTAATTCATATGTTTATGCTGGGCATTTTTAATTATTGTTGTTAGCAATGGTGGTGTTAGTATACTAAAAGTAGTATTAGTGTGTGGTAGGAGTCCTTCTGTAAGGCTACATACGGAAAGCTCATTAAAGATAGCGTTCTGGAGATGATGCTCTATCTAACCGAAATCAGCAGGACATAGGAACTCCGTCCTGTACGATGAATAACAAAAGAAAGGGCAGTTTACATTCTTTGATACATTTCTGCTCGATTAACCCCCAGTGGGATTTTACCCCTCCAGTCACATTCTTTTGTTCCTCTAATCTTCTTTTGTATTTGTTCACTGACCCCAAGCATGTATTTGACTTGTGACCCTATTTCTGTTAATAAAATACAGGCCATCTGACCAGCATTCACACCAATGAACTACAAGGTGATGATTACCTCATTGTAAGCGCCAGGAGCTAGCAGCACACAGCAGTGTAGGGCTGGTGGTTGGGTGGGCTGAGGATAACCAACCAATGTGGCTCGAGCAGTTCTGAACCGTAACTTCAAAAGCAAGAAAAAGACGATAGGCTCCTTCAAAGTATTCAGTGCTGTCCATGGAAGAACTGTACATATCCTCACGTATTGTTCGGCTGTTAGTTGGTAATATTTAAGGGATTATGGCAAAACGAAAAACAATCGTAGCTATAATGTGGAAATTTTCAGCATCTATATGGGTGGTAGCTTATAAAATGGGGTTCTCAATAATAATTATATGCCTCATGAAAAGAAACAAAACACATCAACACTCGTGGGCAATAATTTCAGTATAGTATTTTGAGGCTAAATGAACACTGCAAAGCAGAAGTGAACTCTTTCTAAGCAAAGTATTATTTGTTTTTAAAGCACCAGCAGAAGTGTTGATTTTTTTTTCAAGAAGAAAATACACAGTAATGAACTTACTAATGCTTTTACCAGATCTGTAAACCATGAGGTCTTATGAAAAAGCCCTGTTAATTGTGTGTTACATGAAAAAATCATGCCAAAGCCATTTATCGGATATGTAATCTGTGGCTCTGTTTTGTGACAGGAAGCCATTATTTCCACTGAAAAAACAAATCCGTTAAATTTGAACTATTAGATTACAGCAGGGTTAAGGCTGCTTCTGTGCTGTTGAGTCACATCAGGGTCACGGCTCGGTTCTGGAGATGTACTGCAAGAGCTTCATATCTGATTAAGACAAAAAACTGATAAAAATGTAATGCAGACTAACAATATGGAATTATCTGATGCAGTTTGGGGGGATAGGGGCAGGGGGTATAACATCATTCAGTTTATTTGCATATGTTTGTTCTTTCTACTGAAATCAATCTCTTTGAAGGAAGCAAGAAAACTTTAGAAAAAGAAAATATTATTAATGCTGGTAAGAGAACACAGAAGAAAATCTTTAGTAAACATTTCTTTTCCAGTGTTGATTATCATTCTGTCTAATGTTTATTTTCATAATTTTCTTTGATCCAAGCACTAATAACAATAAAGTTGACTCTGTTTCTTTGAACTAGCATAACTATGCTATGGCCAAATTTGGAGGAAATTTTTAAGTGGCTTTTTGTTTTACTCCCAAGCCACACAACAGATTTATAGGGTAGATATTTGCATAGCTCACACCCTCCTCTGTTTAGGAATGCTTCTATGGCTAACAGTAATTTACCTGCTGTGGGCCTCTGTCGGGCTTTGTGGGAAAGGCTATGGGCTGTAAATGTCCAGGCATGTACTAAGCAGCAGTCAAGAGAGCCCTTGGCTCAAGTCTTTGAGTCGTGGTGTTGTGCTATGGAAGTTGCTGAGATTCATAGGGACAGCCCACCCTCCCTGTAGTTCCTTCCCAGCCCTGCAGCAGGGCAACAGGCAGAGGCAGGGCAGGGACTGCAGAGGACCAGGCCTGTACTGCTTGGGGTCTCTGCATGAGGGGACGGGAAAAGTCTTTGCTGAGCATGGGTCAGCTTTCTCCCCAGTCTTCTTCCATCAGAAATTTGGAAAATTCGTATGTACTATAGACTTAGAGAGAATTACATTCCTAATGTAAGTGTTATGCAATTGTAAAATTTGTACAGTGCTATTTACCAGCCTTACTCTGTCAGTTACAGAAGGAAGCATACGCTGGATCAGCTCCCTGTTTGCTGTTGGTGGTTTTCTTTTTTCTTAGTTTTTGGGGGACAAGATAGTAAAGCATGGGACTTCTCATGTTCTCTAAGAGTTGCTATTTTTGTTTGTCCCAATGCTTAGCCTAGCTGAACAGGAGGGTCTGATCTAAAGATTGATTACCTCTATGAACAGGTCCAAGTTTCATTCTTAAATCAGCCAGCATGTGGTTGATGACAGGGACAAAGCCAACCCTCATCCCTCCCTAAGCAAATCATCTTACCCTTTAGTGTAGTTTGACCAGATTATAATTTCACCATTAAAATAAATGTCAAAATTTCCCCTGGCTTCAGCTGGAGTTGGGTTTGGCCGTCAGCTTCTAAGTGCAGATGGCCTGCTGCAGGGCTTGTTTTTAAATCCAGAGGTGTGCAAGTGCTTCAACAGCTAATAAAAATATAAATAAATACAAATAACGTGAGTTCTGGTGTTGCTAAAAAGAATCATTAGAACATGGGTGTGTTTAAGGATAGATCAGGACTAGTCCCTGTGACTGCAGGTGGCTGGCACTTGAGCAAGGCTGAATACTTAAGTTATGAACATATAGATGATGTGGGCTGTATCTTTTCTCCTTTTTAATCTCTTTCTTTTTTTTAAAAAAAAATTATTTATTTATTTATTTTGTACATATTAAAAATGAAAAATAGAAAAAAAAAAAGAAGTTGTTAACTTCTGCCTTTTGCCCTGGACAAAATACTGCATTTCTGCTCCTAGAGGATGGAGTCCCCAGAAAGTACCTAAGGGCTCCTGTGTAAATGTGCAAAATTGCTTCCCTTAACAGAAAATCATCACAGCTGCGCATACAAGCAAAAAGGAAAGGTTGTTCCATTTCTTTGTTGTTGTTGTTTTTTCTTTTCAACTTAGGAAAACAAATATCGGAACTGATCTGTACAGTTCACTTTCACATAAATATACCTAAGAATATGGGACTGGAAAAAACCACACTGCTTCAGGCTGCTTCCTAGTACAGGCAACTGTACTGTGGAATAGGTACAAAATGCAGAATGGGCCCAGCTCCTCTGTAGATGCCCCTATAAACAAAAGTAGGAAACAGGGAGTTACAGAATGCCCATTTCTTGGTGGGTAAGTATTCCAAAACTTAGAGTCTTTAAATTCTTACACAGTCAACATGAAATTACAGTAAGGATTTCATAATTTCGTCAGCAGGCTTTGAAAGATAGCTGTGTGGGGAGGGAGGAGAGGAGTATTTGAAGGAAAGTGAGCAAATCTATTTTGCATTGTTCAACCTTTTAAAAAATTTTAAAACAAACAAGAAGACAATATAGCAGTGCTCACTTGCTGGAAAAAGCTCTCACTATTTATTTTCACCATAAAAACCAGGACTTTGGCATACATAAGCAGAGTCCCTTGGATTCTCTAACCGCTGAGACTACCTGGCTTGCAGGATAATTCAGAGCTAAGCACAGAACTGTGTGCAGCTTTCTTCTCTCCACCCTTTTTGAATAAACATTTCTACTCCACATTTCTGCAAAGGTGTAGACAGAGCCGAACCATCTGCCTGAGCTTGCAGAAGCCTGAAACAGCAGCGAGAGGTATACTGCTTGAAAACTGAATAGTTTTTCTATGTCATGCTGAAAACTCAACAGGTTACAGTTTAGAATAAGTGAGAATCCACCTAAGAGTAGTGCATGGCATGGCATGGCACAGGGATGGATCTGGTATTGTTTTAGCTATCTAGATTGATTGATGTAGATACTAAATGACAGAATAGAGGTTTTTGTGATTACATGCTTTATCACTGTTGGCCCAAAAGTGGACCTTTAGTGGGTGTAAAGTTTTTGTGATGCTTGGCAAAGGATGCAGCCGATGTCCTAGCCTACGTACATTGCTGGGGAGCTTTAAACAGTCCTCTTAAAAACAGCTCTCCAGCAGGATTCTTGTACTCTTCTCAGCTAAGGACTGAGACATGGCTTGTGCTTCAAGATCATGTTTTATATAGTCCCACAGTAATTCTTTTTCCTTTATCTCCATTAATTTTCCTTTGCCAGTTCTAGTCTGTTCTCTTCTGCTCAGCAGGGGGTGTTTCTGTTCTTTTTCTTCGTTGCTATTAATTTTCCTATAACACAACTATCTACTATATTTGCATAGCATCCACCATCGAGCTACTAAGATAGTTTTCAAGTACATTAAATTCCACATTTTAAAACAGTAATAAAAGGCTTTTACTAAATAAATATATGTAAAGCTGCTCACAGATCATGCAACAACAAGGAAACCAAATACAGAGCTCAAGTTCCCAGAACTTGGGAGGACAAAGGAGCAGTTTACTAAACAGCCTTTTCCCAACACTCAGAGCTCTGATAATCCTTAGAGGAAATAATAAATCTTTGTCTTTTTTGCTCTTCCTTGCATTTCTTTTGTTGTTTCTGATTTTAAAGAAACGACAAGTGTAGGTACTACTTACAAGGCAGCTTCCTTGATGTTTCTGGTAGTCCAACCAAGGGACAAGACTGTGTGAATAGGAATGGGGGGTGAACAATTCATCCTGTAAAGGAATTAAAAACAAAAGCGGAAATCCTTTGTAAGAAAAAGAGTGGCTGGGATTATAGCTGCATGCTTTCGCTAATGACTTTGCAAACATTTAGTCAGAGAGAACCTGGAAATCAAGTTGCACTTTATTTAATATTCAGATAAGGACCATTCACCTGCTGTTAAGCTACAACATCTACAATCATTCTTTGAATACTGATAATTATATGAAGCAGACTCCCCTAGAGGCTGGTAGTCTAGTCTG
The DNA here is from genome assembly GCA_028571105.1 of Tragopan temminckii. Lineage (NCBI taxonomy): Eukaryota > Metazoa > Chordata > Aves > Galliformes > Phasianidae > Tragopan > Tragopan temminckii. The sequence goes on along the minus strand of JAOWBP010004096.1, from coordinate 2,945,051 downwards.
GATTCACCTGGAATACAAAGATGAATAATATTGCATATTACATGCTCCCAAGTAGTTGCAATTTATAGAAATGTCCATTTATGCTCTTGAAAAAAAAAAAAAAAAAGCAGCATATTTCCCTTGGGTTATGTTATACGGTGATAAAAATCTATGTGTGGGACTGCTTGGATTATAACTCCTAGTGTGCCTGTTGCTGATTAATTAATAAACAAATAAAGCATCATATGTAGCCAGCTATCTCACTACAAGACTATAAAAGAGAAAATGTTAAAAAAAAAAAAAAAAAAAAAGTGTACCTTGCCATACAGAAAGGTTAAGCAGAGACACGTGAAATGAGTTCCAGAAGTGGCACACAAATGGCTCAGAGTAGATGTGTGTATACATTTTTAAAAGATGAGGAGTGTTATGAATGTGCACTGTTAGCTTCCTCCTTCCCTCCTCTTTCTCCCATCAGGTGCCTTGTCCTTGCTCTCCCCTCTCATTTGCTGATGGCTGATAACACCTTATCTCCACCAGGGAAGCAACTGGGAAGTTTGCTCCTTCCTCACTAGGCTGAGGGTATAATTAGAACAACGCACCTGCTCAGTCCTCCAGTGACTCAGTTAGTCTACATCCATGTCAAAATCCATGCTGTGAGGGTAATTTGATCATCTCACTTACTTTTTCATATACTTTATGTGAATAAGCCACCAGAACAAGCCTTTGTTGCTTTGGTTCAGTTTAATCTCACAGATTTGTGTCAATTCTTTGTTTCTAGAAGAATTTTATCATTTGATCTCATGTTTACACTTTAGTAGACTTTAGTACATATTTTATTTCCCTCTCCAGAATATAAAATTCCATCTTGTGTCAAAATATTCTTATTAGTATCTATATTTCAGAGATACTTAGAATCTTCAGCTGAGAGCAGGGTCTTGTTGTACAAGATGATACAGAGGCACACAATAAAGGACTGCTGGTCCCAGGAGCCTGGCAAGCTAAGCAAGGGGACAGAGGAAATATCACCACTGTTTTACATATGGGAAACCAGAGCTCTGAGAATCTGTGCAACTCGTTGCAGTGTCACAAAGCAATATTGGCAAGGGAGTTCTGTAAAAGTGTCAAAGTCCAGAATCAGTGCACACTAAAGGTGGATATAAACCCTGTTTTCTTGGCAAGCATCAATATAAGCTCAAATAAATTACAGGTGGGTACATTGGTATCATTTGCACACTGAGCATGCCAAGGCTCCCTTGGTTTCCTCTGTGGCTGTTTCTTCCCCAGCTCCATCCTTCAAAGCAGCAGATACTGCTTTTTGATGCTGTCCTCTTAGGCTCGTAGAATTTAGTCTACCACTGCTTCCTCTAGCACTTAAAAATTTACCTCTGGCCCTGAGATGCCACAGCGGTGTCAAATCTCTCTGACTGCAGCAGCTTCCAGGCACAGCAGAGAGACACCAAAGGTCCTTTAGTTTCTCCTTCCAAGCACCCAAGGAGTAATGCAATTGTTTTGTCCTTGAACATAGCCTGGAATCTCCTGCATTAGAATACTTTTCCTCATTTAATCTGCTCTTCCCAGCAGACCCTGTAATCCTGGGGAAGCGGTAGCAAGCAGGGGGTATTCACTCAAGACCAAGCAGCGGAGAAGCACGTTGATATTCCCTGAAGACAAAATAAACCAAGTGGAAAGTTCACTGTCTTCCTTTTGAAGATGACTGAAGGTAGGAGGGGAGATTACCAGGACTGAAGGTGGGTGGCAGCTGGCACAGAGCTGCTTGCAGCCCCCAAACCTTCAAGGCCATGGCAAACATTTCCAACACAGCCTGCTGAATTCTGTTTGCAAAACTGTTGAGCTAAACTCTTTACCAATGCTGACTGCACTGCTGTAATGCTGCCTTCTCACTTAAAACCAGTTCAGGATAATTGTTAAGGATCAGATAACAGGAAAATATTTCTATTTGACAGTCTACTATTTTTCAATTGTTCCTCTGTTACATATCTAAGTAAACATTTGTTCCACTTATCATTTCTGAGCAAAAGACATGAATCATTTGACTAGTAAAACCACAACGACAGCTGTTGCTTATTAGAAACAGTCATCTTGTTCAAGGGCCTGCTATGAAGGGGTTCTTCAGGAAACTGTTTCTGCTTTTAGTGCTTTACAGTGTAATGAAAGCAGAGTTGCAGAAATTAGGGCATTTTTATTTCACTCGTGATTGGCAAAACACACAGGCACACACAAACAGAGCAGTTGTTATAGCTGAGCTAGAAGCCTGCAGGAAAATGTAAAATACTCATTGAAGAGTACTGCTAATGCTATAATAGTTATCTTCTTTGCCTTTATATGGTTTTCTACAGTATAGGTCAAACAAAGTGGGTTCTAAGGGCTCCTTTGTGATTAGGTTATATCATTTTGGATTTGGGATTTGGTACTGGATAAATTCTGTATACTAGTTATAAATCCTCTACCAGATATATATTTTTGCCCAGATCTTAGGAACAAATTAATTCTGGATTTGTAAATACCCCTAGAAGCCAGTCACCGGTGATGACAACAGTACTACTTTCAGATAAAGCTTCTCCAGCCAATGGTAGAGGAAAAAAAAAAAAAAGAGTTTTAAAAAGTAAGATCAAGATAAGAGAATGCTATGAAATAGTTTTTAAATGAGTGGAAGAAAATTAGGAAAGTAAAGCTATGCCAAAAGGAGTTTGTGAAATAAGTGAAACTGAGGCAGGTGAGATGCAAAGATTTTTCTCTTTCTAGGATGTTGCTACAAATTCCTTGTAGAGCATAAAGGCAGAAATGTGTTTGTTTCTGTGACTGCATGGAAAAAAAAATATTAAACAGATGCCCTAACACTTAGGCATTTTTTCAGACAAATCACTGGACTGACAAACCCAGTATGATGCCTTTATCATCAGGTTTGAAGGGAGAAGCCAAGGACTAAATGAGCATAGAGGCTGCACTGATCCCAGCAGAAGAGAGGGGAGGGACACTCAGAGCAATTGAGAAATACTACCAAGCAGTGTGCTCTGCTGGTAAATAAGAGCATTTGTGGTTTTGTGACTTTGTTGTTTAAATGTGTTCCAAAACACTAAATTCACTTGCAAATATTAAAGAAGAGTGGGAAAAAAAAAAAAAAAAAAAAAAAAAAAAACCAATTGTGGGATTATGGCAAAAGAAAAGGAAAGCAGGACAGAGGAATGGTGGAGAGAAGCTTGTAACTGAGGAGGTAAAGCTGAGGTTTATTATGAGTTAGAAATCTGCAAAACTGTCACCAATTCAATAACTGCATTCAGCAAGGCTTCTAAAGATCATATCCTGCCCTTCATTCACCCTCACAGCACTCACTGATGGGAGTCAGCACTTCGCTGCAGCTGGGTATTTAGAAGTCATTTGTTCTGTGTAACATGCCCGTTCTTACTAATCTTAGTCAAGTAAGTAGTCCATCCTCATGTGTCATCCCACGGAAGTCAAATGTGCTATTAGCATAAGTGATGATTACTTATCCGTGTGAGGTCTTGTGGGGTTGGGTCTTTCAGCACTGGAATACTTGACATGGCAGTCTTTCTATTATAATTTAATAAAATGGGGCCCAATTCAGCTCAGAGATGCCCTAGGGAATCAGCTGGACTTAAATGGTGCTTAGGCCTTTGACTGGACCTCTGCAAAGCCTGAATTTCATTGAGTGAATACTAATTACTCAGAAGGAGGGTTATTAAATTATAGGCTCAGTTCTTTACTGTTGCTCAGAGCATGGTACCTTTCAAGTGCTTGAGCGAGTTAATGTACTGGACACAGAAGAAGGTTCTGGTGAGACTGCTTTCCTGATAAAACAAGGATTGAAGAAATGTTGTTGATAATTAGAGTATTTTTAGATGTTGATGAGCAAATTTCACTCCATAAAAATACTGTACAGTAAAACCAGACATATATATTTACACCAAAATGAAAACCTCTCTTGGAGCCGTGTAGATGGAAAAGATCTAACAAAATCTGCCTCAAAGCCAGTGGAAATCTTCCCATTGATTTTGATGAGCTCTGAATTAAGCCCTCACAGGACCAGCACACGTAGGGACCTTGACACATCATAGTCTTGGGTGACTGGGTGAGGTAGCAGAGTCAGTGAGCAGCTGGGACATGGAGCAGTTCCCCCAGCCAGCTGCCTTGTGCAAGGAGGAATCAATCAGTTCATCTCCTGTGTCACAGGCTGAGCACATGATTTTTAAAGGATTACTTGTATGTCTAACAGCTGATGTTCTCCCTCTTTTTAATTTATTTGTGTCTTATTGTTCTTCACCTGTTTTCTGACCAGCTACTGGCCTCAGAGTAGCTCCTGTTCTGTCTGAACCTTCGTTCTAAAACCCTGCAGGCTCTCAAAGCATTTTCATCCTACTTGAATACTGTGAGATTTCCTTGTCACCTTTGTGACCATTTCCTTAATTTATAGATCTCCTGATTCCTAAAGTGTAATGGAGAAAGAAAAAATTTGTATCATCTTTTCCTAACCAACTAGCTCCTGCATCTGCTCTTTGCTGCACGCAATCTGCTGTAGTTGCAGAGAGCGTGACTGGTTCTCTCTGTGACCCCGAAAGACTTTAAACAAACAAACAAAACAAAACAGATATTTGAAAATGTCTTCACTGATAGGAGAAAAAATATTGCTGTTAAACTCAGAAGGTTTGGCACACTAGACTGTGAGTGATATAATGGACCCATTATAGCATTTGATCTTTATCTTTGCTTGCTATTCCTATTAAAACGATTTGCTGGTTTTATGTCTATTTCACTTTTAGCTTCCCAATCAGGTGTCTGGGAAAAATTGCGTTCATTAGTTGTTACATAAATTGTTTGCCAAATCATGCATATTAAAGGCATATATGCAGATCAGTCCTGTAAAATCACACGTATAAAATGTATTTTATACAGTGCATTACTTAGACTTATTGAAAGACTAAAATCTGCATACTAAATGGGAGGTATGGCCTCAGTAAATTAACAGAAGAATCTTCATTGTCAATGTTAATCAAACAGCACTTTAAAAACTCTTCTTTTATCATTGTCTCAACAATGTTTTTCTCCTGTTAGATTTAAAACCAAGCTCAGGCTTTTTTAAAGCTTAGATCCCTTCGTGGACCAATGCCCTCATGCAGCCCAAGACTAAAGACCGAGCCAACTCCAGCCAGCTGTAATCCATATAGAGTCAATGGACTTTTTCTTAGTAAAATTAAAAACTTTCCAGAAAAAAAAATACAACAAAACGAACCCCTTGCCTAATCAGCTTTAAAAAGATTTCAACATCTTTACATGTCAACCTGCATGCTTAAAACGAGGACTTGATTTTTCTTCATTTTCCCATTAGCGAGACAGTTTAGGCAGTAGAATTCCTGTATTCCTCTCACTGGAGTAGCACAGAAAAAAATCATTTGATTCCAGCGGATAGTAGTTGATTTCATTATCGTATTAGAGAAAATAAAGATTACAATTCCGAATTACTTTGCCTGCAGTCCACACACTAACCATATAAATGGCAATATGTGGAAAAGTTGACTACATCATAAAAAATTAACTTCCTGCAAGGATTTTCTTGAATTGGTTTCAAAAGAATCCTCCATTTGGCATCTTTCCTGTACTGAATTTCTGGAGGGTAACTGCATTATGTGCATGTAAAACATGAGAAAGGAAACGTTCACTGAACTCCTTCTTTCTGTTACCAAATGTGACTGTAGTACGTTGTTTGCGTTTAAAAGAGTTGCCTCAAAGCTAAATTCTGTGAATATGCGCCTATATGTGCGTGCATTATAAGATAACCACTAACAGAAAGTGAAACACTGTTCTCTTTCACTTGCTGCTGAGTGACAAAGGTCGCACTTAATGATAATTTGAATATTCTGCCAGCAGCTGATGATATTCTGCCCCTGCCAAACTAAATAAATAAATAAATAAATGCTTCCCTCTCCTAGAGCAAATGCCCTGTAAGTCTATAGAAAACAAATTAGGAATGCGTTATTCTCAATGAAAAAAGTCTCCATGAAAGCTATAATTTTATTTTTTTTTTAGTGCACAGAATAACATAAATCAAAAGAAGCAATAGTCTACCTTGTGTTTTGACTACTTTGACCCTCTTCAACCCCTGCCAATTTTTATCTCATTTTTGTTTAACTTTGTACATCAGAGTTTAATTTTAAACCTGGTCCTGAAGACAGTGATGTATAGGGTACATCAAGTATAGCTTAAATTACCCTCTCCCCAGTGATTTGAAGTTGAGGGGAGGGTCCTACTCCGCAGCAGGGTGGGAAAGAGAAATGGTCAGATGTTGCCCTTTGAACCTGACCACCCTCAGCTACAGAAACGTTTATGCCAGAACATCATTTATTGATTTTATTATATTTTAGCATCTCTTAAAACTGTTGGTGAAGTTTGCCATATATTAATTTTTGACACATCCATATAAAAACAGAAATACGGGTTGAGCAGAAACTATAAATACAGACAACACTGCCCAATAAACTTACATCCTTTCACTTACAGGTTTCCATTTCAGCCGATCCTTCTGAGCAGTCTGTCTTTGAAAATAAATGTTACCCCTCTGATAAGCTAACCAATTTGAAGATTAAAGCTGCATTTGAGGATTAAAGTTTTTCTTATTTGATTATGGTTGTGTCTTGTAGCAATAGAAGATAAATAATAAAATGTTAAAGTCCAATTCTGCTTGCTTTACCCTTTGAGCATTTTAAACAATGAGCCTGCACAAATTAGGCAGGATTTGGCCCTTACACTCAGCACTGCCTGCTCTGTTTTCTCAGTCCACTAAGAGTAAGTCTCCCGTGAAATGTTACATGTACCCGGCCAGCTCACAAACCCACTGCTGCCACAGAAAACTCCCGCTGATGGGTAGCTCTGAAAACTCGTCGTCCAATTATATACCACAGAGCTATGTATGTGTTTTTATCGAGGAGAAGAAAAACCACAAGAAGCGCTCTACAGCAGACCACAAAATGGGTTTGGCACCTGTGTCTCCTCGGGGCCAAAGTTTGGGAGCTATGTTATCGCGGGGCCGGCTGACCCCGGGGAGCGGCGCTGACCTTGTCTTGCACGCAGAAGTCTATCGCTACGGCTCCCCCGAGAGCGCAGCCAGCTGCAAACTGCTGCCATGATTAACCCTTATGTGCTGGAGACGTAACGTCAAGTCGTGGTAATAAAGCTTTCACTGCATAACAGATCTCTTGCTTTGTAAATTGTTGCTCTTATCAGCTGCACTCTCGGATGTTATCCCTTTTCTGTGAAGCATGACTGCTGTGTTGCTCACTGGAAAGGCTACCGGATCTATACAGTCTGTGATATTTATTCAATTGCTTTGGAGAGCAGTGCAGAGAATGCGTTTTGTTTAAACTAAAAGTGCAGTGTGTGAAAACAGATGAAAAAAAAAAAAAAAAACAGAGAGAAAAAGAAATTCTCATACATATGAAGCAATATATTAATTAAAATCCAGAATGCCTCCAGCAGATTTGAATCCAGGAACACCAGATTTGCTATAGCAGACAACTGTGTTGTTTCATTGAGTCCAGATTCCTGTTTGTGGAAGTAATTTACACCCAACGTTTGTAAAAATGCAAACCTCGAGCCTGTGACGTACCTGGACAATTACAGAGCTTTGCCACTCGGCTGGAAACAGAGCGATCAGCGCTCACACAACAGACATAAGCTGTGTAAGTCTTATTTTGTCATGCATTTCAAATACAAGACCTAACTGTGCTCTCTGGTTTGCAGAGAAGTCAGTGGGAGCTGTGAGCGTCCATCAGCCTGCGATCCCAGCTTGCAAGGCTGAACAGGGCCCAGACCTCAGCACCACAGAGCCTTCACCTCAGCGTGCTGCCTGCCCTCCAGCCCTCCTCTTGCCAGTGCTTTGGCCATATCAGGGCTGTGAAGGAAGAGGTGGCCTTAACGTAAGCCCTGGGACAGGGTGATGCTATCTGCTCCAGTCTGAGAGGAGCGGGAGCCCATCTGTGCTGCCGGCATTGCGAGGGCTCAGCTCCTGAGCCTTGTCTGCACCGCACCCGCTGCTGAGCTCTGCGAGAGGATTCAGAACGCTGCAGCCCATCCGAGCGGCTGCTCTGCGATCCCCGGGAGCAGAAGGCCTGGCACACCAGGAGCAGGTCAGTCAGGCTGCGGGTCTGGAGTTCGTAGTTGTGGTCCTTGGTTGGCCCTAAGTCATGTCCCTGAGGAACCAAGGCCTAGGGCCAGCCTTACTGCAGGGGTTTTGCTGTTCCCCACCAACAGAGAAACGCTCTGGGCTGGTGGTGCTCTGCTGATGGGCACCTGGCCCAGCTGCTTGAAAGGCCTGGCAGACAGATCCTGTACGGCCTGAGGCAGCCAAGGTTGTGTCAGCCAAGCTGCTCTCAGTGGCATGAGGAACGTTTTCCTCAGGGCCTGCAGAGGCAAAGCACTGGGGTTGGCCGTCCCTTCCCACCTCCCTGTGCCGCAATTGTAACACCAACACCTGTAGTTAAAAAATGCCATCAGACTCTGCAGGTCCTACCTGGCACCTGTGTGTGTGTGTCAGAGGGCTGCAGCTGTGCCCTGCTGTGCTGGCAGCTCCCACCTGCCCTCCCATCCCTTCTCCCCACCCACAGGGTACTATGGCTGCCTGCTGGTTAGTGACTCAAAAAAGGAGAAAGCAGTGAGTTTGGTGAAATTATCTTGAGGTTATTTTGTTCCCTCATGAGGTTTGGGTGTGAAGGGAGCTTCTAGTGTATTAACTCCCATTAATTTTAAGCCTCTACTGTTGATAGGATTTGCATATGGAAAGGAAGAGGACTGACCTTTAAATTCATTAAATAAAGCAAAATTTTAAAATAATTTTAGTTAAAAGCATTAGTGCGGTGAAAAATACAAGAACAAATACATAGACATCAGTATCCGGGCTTTTGGTAATGCTAATGAGCAAATTATTGCAGGGGAAGATTTGCATCACTGGAATACATGTTCTAGCCTCCATCCTGATGTATGTGATGTGGGGTTATCTGTGTAGGGCTCCTCTTTCAGAACACATTTTCCTCATATAAAATAGCCTCCTCTTAACTCCCATTGGGGACTGCCTTATAAATGAGGAAGCGGTCCTCAAGGGATTGGCTTGGCTAAAAAAGTGTGTTATTTAAAAACAAGAACAAAAACTTATTAGAATATTAAGCAATATAATTAGCTCATTTCTTTTTTTTTTTTTTATCTTAAAAAAAAAAATGTATAGCCAAGTTTTAATTAAACACGTTCACTGGATGTTTGAATTGTGTAAGAATGAGAAAATCTTGCTGCGTTTTAGAGTGATGAGTGCTTCAGTTTCAGATCCTTGCTCTGATTGCTGCAGTCTGGTGCAGCTGCTGTGCAGTGGATAAGGGGGTTCTCCTCTTGTCCCAGGCCCCATTCTGCCCCAGAGGGGCACTCTGAGCCCAGGGAGGGGACGGACATGTTCCCTTTGCGTGGGAAGGGACATGGGTTGCCTGTACCAGAACTGGCTAAGTGGTCAAAGTAGTGTTGTCCTCACTGCTAAATGCTGATTTACACGTGCTGAAAGGCTTCCGTTGCCCTCACAGCAAGTGATGGAAAGTATAATTGGATTAGTAACACGGCATCGCTTTTCAGGTCTGGTTGGTGAGAACCGCAGCCCGGTGGCCCCAGATCTCTGGTGTTGGCTGGTCCTCAGGCCTTGATCCACCTGTGGCGTTGCTTCCTTGCACGGTTCCCTGCAGAGTGCTCCGAGGTGAGCGGGCAAAGCTTGCTGCAGGCTCAGGGGAATATTGGTCAGTATTCAGCAGTACTTCCTTATGCATCAGGGTCCAGAAATCCGTTTGTGCTGGTCCTGCCCTGCCCTGGGCTCGCCCCAGTTGGATGAGGTGGAATTAGTCAGGTTCCTCTTCTCAGAGCCCCACTGATGTCATCTGTTGGATGCAGCTCTGTGCATCTGAGGTTGGTGAAATTAAATAAGGTGCGAGCATCCTTTGGTCTGTGGCTCTCTGCCTTTAGAACAATTACTCGCAGTAACCTTACCAATAGTGTATTAAGGAAAAAAAACCTTTGTAAAAGAACTTAGCGTTGGGATAGAGTTCTGCTTGATATTAGAACAATTACGAAGCAGATGCGCC
>JAOWBP010004096.1:2926892-2934833 GCA_028571105.1 Tragopan temminckii | reverse complement strand
GGACTATTAGTATGCAATTAGTATGCACATACCCAAGTACTTTGCTGAGTTGTAGCTTATGCATTCTGAAATATGGACATTCTTGCAAAATCCATTGATTTTTAACCCACATCAGTTGAACTGTTCCCATTTTCAGTAATGAGATTTTGAACAGACTCCATATGAAAACAGGTTTAAGTTACTTGGTACAAGAGCTGACCCTGAAAAGTGCCTGAAAAAATGGTTGCACATTGTGAAATTAATGTTAATAAATAGCAATTCCGACCTGTAAACTATGGCAAATGCCACAGTAGTCATCACAGCTGGCATGTGAATGGCTTTTCATGACTGTGTGCTTCTGATTTATCACTTGTTCACTGGCACTGAAATCATTTAAACAGATATGTGCTTTAGTATTGCATAGAGAGAACTTCATTAACGTCTTGAAGTTGCAAAGCTAGTAACTTCAAAGTTAGGAAATATTAGAATTAAGTTCCTAACCTTAATTCATGTCCCTTGTCTATGCTTACAGACATATGATGCTAACTACATGATCAGAACAGTGTGTGTTTCTGAGGGAACAAACCTGATTTGGCACATAAAATTAAATATTGTTAAGTGAGCAGTTAGCCATTACTTTTTTCTTCCTCGGTTAAGGTGTAATCTCGGTCTGTGTTTACTGTACTCTGTTTGTATTGTGCTTTGAATACAGTGATTGTTAAGGAACTTTTTCTGTGGCTGAAACTTTCAGAAAATGGTGATTTTCTGGAAGCAAACACCCAGGAAAGAAAATTGTATCCCAGTCTGCTATAGCTGTTTAAAGGGCGAATGAAAACTGTGTGTTATAATTAGAAGTATAAGCAGCTTCATTTCTGATAAAGCCAATTCAGAATTCAAGTGTGATCTAAGTCCGTAAGAGATTTGTATTAATATGAAAGAGAAAATATTTTCTAATCATAGAAGCTGAAGTTGTGTTGTGCTAAACTTTCTGTGAAAATAAATGGTTTTAGTGTGTATGACTCTCTGCATATGTGGGTATGCGGGTACTGGACCTAGTGAGACAGGACGGAAGTTTGCTCCTCTGGAATATAACATTATTAATGAAATCAACTCAGTATTTGAAATAAATACTTAGATATAGGTATAAATATATGGAACCAGAAATAATGTTACTTGTGAAGGCTTCATGCAGTTGTGTCAAAGAGTTTGGTTTACTGTCCTACTTACTAATTTGAAAGATTTTTTACAATAATAATTAAGAAGAAATCTGGAATAGTGTGCTCCTTTATATTATGTTTGTAAGAGATTAATTAAATTCATCATATTGTTACAGAATTTAGCTAGCAATTTTGAAAATGCTAAATGAAATGGAAAGACTTTGAAAACCGTATTTTAGAAATTACATATTTCAGTATTTTTTTCCAGAATGATATTTCTTACTGTATTTATATTACAAGCAATGTAAAATTAATTCAGTTAGGTCACATGTTATTGATTGCTATTCATCCTCCACAACTATTTATAGCACATACCTTTTTCATGCTTCAGCTCTGATTATGTTTTTTCTTGGGCTCAGCATCAGTAGCATTGATGCTTCTGATGGTATCACTGTAACACAGTTCAGTAGAACTTGATCTATTTTAAATAGATCGAAACTACTAGGTATCAAAGAAAAGGTATAATTTTCTATAATCAGAATTTGAGTATTGAATCTGATTTAAAATCTTATTCCACGGTGAAGAATCTGAACCTGTTGCTGAAGTTGTCGTTAGCTTTATAAGGAGGGGATTGCATGGCAGAAACTCTGAGAAACTGTGTAGATGGCTGCGAGGGCAGGGGAGTTGCTGGAAATGGCTTCACTGAATAAATATAAAATTTCATGTGTCATAAACGGAGCTGATATTAGGCTATCCTGGGAGGGAGAATTAAGAAAAAAAAGAAATAAGTTTAAACCTCACCCTGTGAGTGGTATAGATTAAAGAAAAAAGAGTCAGAATCAGGAGAGGTGCTGCAGCCAAAAGCCATTTTAATTGTGTGGCTTTATCTTTGTGCCTGTTAAAAATGAAGTGTGCTTCTCTGTTGTCCTCTGTCTAGATCTCAGAGGCATTTCTTCATAGCAGCTCTGTATTTAGGCAGCTACCTCATCATTATTCATCTAAGTCATCAAAATTTTAAAAAGGACTAAAAACCCTGATGTGTTATAAATAAAATATGGGAAAGAGGGTAGTGACAGAACAAGAGTTATGTATATTTGAGGGAATACCCACCAGAAAGCCTTCACATGATGTGTGCAGTATTTTCCTCTTGTTTACATGTTATGAGCAGAGAATAAAATGGGATATGATCAATAGTTAGAGCTGAAATCATGTAGCTGTTGTGTGATGCTCCATCTTCGTTCCAAACTCACACACTTTGTACTTCCTCCACTGTAATTGCCTCTGTTCTGTGGCTTTCCATAGTTGTAAATTAATTCTGTCATAATTACTCTCCCACTCTCAAATATTAGCATCCTTACTGTAAATTGTAGTTCTGTTACTTCCACGATTGATATTGTGGTGTGTCCACCAAGCACAATATCTGGAGACACACATGCATCTTCTTGGAATAGTTTTCTTGTACACTCCCCCACTTTTATTGGTATAGCTGACTTCTCTTGGCACTGAGCCCAGTTTGGTTTAATTTTTGTTTATTCTGTACAGACTCTGCTTTGAGATGGGCACCGTATAAATTAATAAATAAATTCAATATATGCTTGCTTTTAGTGGGTTGCTTGGCACATCTGTTTTTCAGAGGTTTCTAAATCTTCATGATCTGCATAAGATATCTTCAGCTACATAGGATTAGGGAGAGTATCATATTTTTAACATGTACAGGGTTTCCCATTAAAAAGTCATCATTTACTAACAGTTACAGTGCTCTGGCATATCGGGTACTGCAGTATGTCTCAATAGTTGGAATGCAGAATAATGGTTGTATTTAAGACACTGTGGGTATATTAACTGTGGTAAATACTTGTCTTTTTAATGCTGAAAGCTGTTGTTTTCTACTTGGGATGTTTTTAAGGGTCCTCTACTTTTTTTTTTTTTTTTTTTTTTTTTTTTTTTAAATAATCCCTGTATATAAATGTATATGTTGCATCCTATTGAAGACTGGCATTCCTTCAGTGTTACAGAAGCTTTTACAGGCACAACTGCACAGAACAATGTTCAACACAGGAGTTGTTGCTGGTTGCACAGCTTTGGCCTAACCAAAAGTAAGGTCTTAATGGAAAAAGCAGGAACATTTCCTGTTTAAAAAAAGGCAAAAACAAAAACAAACCTGACATTTGTTATGATTATTTATGTCGTGGTAGCAAAGAGGCATTTAGAAAAATACTCAGCTGATATTATGGCACCCAATTAATTCATATATAGCTCAGAAATTAGGAGAGACTGCCTCTGCACCAGCCAGCAGCTAGAGCATGGCAGAGGTTGATTCTATGGAAGAGAAGGGAGATCAGGAGATGTGCAGTCGATGTTACAAGTGTTGTGTGTAAAGTTACACGATAAGGAGACATTTCTGGGGAGAGGGTGAAGAAACAGCTTTGCTGAGGTTTGAGTCTCACAAATTCAACTTCCCATCATGAAGTCTCTTTTGTAACTGCACAGAGCACAATGTTTTTCCTACTATCTAAACCGAATGAATAAGTTCTGCTTATGATTTGTGGCGCATAATTTCACTGTAGTAGTTGAAGAGAAGATGCAAAGAAAAGGAGGCAGCAGGGTGGAGGATGATGCATTAGCCAGTGTGTACAAAATGAACAGTTGGGACCCCCAGAGCCAGAGAACCTTGTGCAAGCTGCCACATTAGTGTGCTGCCATGGATTTCAGTGCTGTGATATGGCTGGAACTGCTAGACAGCAAAAGGCATGGATTTCTAGAGAGGAAAGGGGCATCCCACCTGAGGCAGAATGCTGCAGTGCCTCACTCTGTTGTGTAACTCACAGCTTAGGTGCTTTATACAATGAATGGAGGCAGTGTTTATAGGTAAGAACAGGGTATATAAGTGCTGTTTATGGAGAGACATAAACTAGTCTATGAACTGGACTAGATCATAGTATTTTTTTACTTAATGCAAAGTTTGTAGTGCATTCCAAAGATTATGAGTGACTAAGATCTCATTGCAAAATTGCAAGCACCAACTCATCAGCCACATCTAACCACTCAGTAATATACCACTTGGCCATGGTCTTGGGTTTCCTTTGGTGGTCACAGTTCTTTTTCTTATCCAGTAGCTTGATGCTTAATTCAATGAGAGAGGATTGAAATCAGTGCCATTGATGCCACTAACTCTATGAAGAATGAGTACTTCTAGGCATATCCAAAAGTAAACCTTCAGAAAGTTAATCAAAGATGGTGAAGAGTCTAGAGGGGAAGATGTCTGAAGTGTGTCTGAAATCCCTTGGTTTGTTCAGCCCAGAGAAGAGGAGATTGAAGGGAGACCTCAGAGTGGCTTATGGCTTCCTCACAAAGGAGTACAGAGGGGCAATACTGACCTCCCCTCTGGTGATCAGTGATAGAACCCAAGAAAATGGCATGGAACTGTGACAGGGGAGGTTCAGGCTGGATAAACAAAAAGGTTCTTCACTGAGAGCATGGCTGGGCACTGGAACAGACTCTCCAGGGAAGTGGTTACAGCTCTCAGTTTGCTGGAGTTCAAGAAGTGTCTGGACAGTGCTCTTAGTCATATGGTCTAATTTTTGGGTTGTCCTGTGTGAAGCCAGGAGTTGGACTCAAGTATCCTCATGGGTCGTTTCCAACTTAGGATTTTCTATGATTCATGCAACTCTTTGAGTGGCAATGTCTCCCATTTCTTTCCTGAGCACATCCACGCTTTTTTCCAAGAAAGCAGGAAGGACGTGCAGGCAAATTGCCAACCAGATGGTGCAATCGAATATGAAGAATGCATTCAGAAGACCAATAAGGCAAAATTGAAAAATCTTATCATTTGCTTTCTTGATACAGTACAGGCCAAAACTCACATGGAAATTATAAATTCTATTATTAATGATAACTATAAATGCTATTCTGCCTTCTGTGACTTAGTTTCAGAAAGCCTCTCACCTTTTAGTTATCCCATTGTATCCCGCTAAACCAGAGCACTTTCTCTGTGCGTTACAGTTCTCTTTGTTTCTTCACAGGTTTTTCAAAACTGCTCTATTGCTGCCTCAGTGTGTTTCCTCTGAGATATTAAATAACTGAATGGAGAACCGGATTAGACTCACTTTGAGGACTTCTTAAATCACTCCTCTTATTACATAGCATAAAGTAGACAATATAATATTTGCTACCTGTATTTCTACATAATCAGTATATGGAGAGGTTTTGAGTGGCATTACTGGCAGCTCAAGGAATTATATTATTTTTCTTACGTTATTTCCAAATTATTACTCAAACTGCATATCTGCATGGCATAGTGTTGGGTGTGCAGAGAGTGTGTATGTACAGGAATGCACATCCTCACCCTGCCCCTTCTGACTTCCTTTTTCAGAAAATACGTTAGATATGCACAAATTTTCTAGCAGGAATAGTTTGTAGCTATATAATGTTTTTTTTCTCATTATCAGTGGAATAGTTTTGGTTGTGTAAGAATGTAAGAATCACGTATCTCAATACACAATCAAAACTAGACAAATCTAGTCATAATTGAACTGATAAAGCCATATCCAGGCAAAATTTAGGAGTCTGCCATCTGTTGAAGACTGTCAATCTTTTTGTTTTGTATTTTATGCCTAAAATATATAAAGATATAATGGATCTGAAATATAAATTGTTTACTTTTATTCTTCTGAATAGCTTTACAATGGTATTTAGATACAGAATACTACAGTGATATCTTCAGGAGTCTTTGAAAGGCCTACCCATTTTTAACTGATCTTTGTGTTGCGGTTGGCTACAAATGGACAACAATCTGGAAAAAAAAAAGACCAGAAGCAAGTAATTAATTGAATAAATTATTTACTATGAATTCTTAGAGGACTTTAGGGATTTTGCTTTTTATGATTTTATATTTTGGGTTATGGAAAGCCATGTTGCCTTTTTTCGTATTTATTTATATATTTATTTGTTAAATGCTTGAAACTGAGCAGATTCCAATTCCGTTGACTCAAACTGAATTTGTCAGCTAGCGCCCAACAGTAGTCAGAAAATTCAGGAAACTGAGTTAGAAAACATTTGTGTGTGTAGCCCTTGTTTACTCTTTATCTTCAGTGTGGTGAGTGATTCTGATGCTACTGTTTCAGAGAGGATAAAGGAAGAGTAACAAAGGTGATAAGGCTTATGGAACACCTTCTATGTGATAGAAGAAATGTAGTCTTCAGACTGGGAAAGAATCAACTAAGCATAGCATGATAAAGATCTACAGGACTGGGAATGCCATGAAAATGACAAGTGGAAAATGGCTGGATGCTCCTTATGTGTAAGAAATGAGTATCAAAAGAAACTAATTGGACATAACAAATGAAATGATGTTTTTTCACACTGCAATACTAAGTAAGTTGTGGAACTCCATTTCAGCAGCTGTTAAGGATGCCAAAATTTGATGTAGATTCAAAAAATCTAAATGAGTTCATGGAAGGAGAATCCATCCAAAAGTATTAAATAACAACATGCCATTTCTGGATAGGAAAATCTTTGAGCCATAAATGAGTGGGCAAATATTATTACAGAAAGTAGCATTTATATACTTTCCTCCCAAGGAATTTGACCCAGCACAGCCACTCTTCCTTTTTTGAGTTCAGTGTAGCTATCACAATACTTAAAATTAAGCATGTGCTCAAGTTCTTTGTTGGTTCACTGCCTTTGTTCATAGCAAATCTGTTTAGCCTTTGATTTCACTTTGATTTTAAGTTCAGGGTCATAGGAAATAAATCACTTCTTAGGAAAGGCAACAAAAAGAAAACACAGCTTTTCTTTTCCTTTTTCTGGTGGGCAGTACTCTGCCTTCGGAGTCAATACAAGTTCACCAGCATGGTGTTAATGGACAGCATTGCTGGAGCTGTCAACTTTCAGCTGGATAAGACGTAACACTGGGATTTTGACCATTTGTCATCACTAAAATTATCGTGTACTTTTTATAGGATGGTGGAAATTAGCCCTGGTGTCCTGGTCTAATTCCAATTTGTTTGTACCCTTCAGTTTGACTTGTTTGAGTTCCTTTTTCACATTTTTTTCTCAGTGTTACCTACAATTGGATACAATTCTGGCTACTGACTACACTTTACCAAAGTACAGCACTATGAAAGGCTTCCTGCGATAAAAAATTAAACACGGATTATTTCATCTCTTAACGCAACAAATACAGTAGTCCGTTCAAGATTTCTTGAATATAACATGCAAAGTATATGTGAACAATTCCATATTTTGTGAAAAAAATGGTCACAAATTGCACTAAGGAAGAGTCAGTATATCAGTGAAATTACATGAAGCCAGCAGAGCTCTGTGCAAGTTCGTGGAGAATCTGGTGTATTACTGAGTGGCTGATGAGCTGGTGCTTGCAGTTTTGCACTGAGATCTTAGTCACTCATAATCTTTGGAATGCACTACAAACTTTGCTTTAAGTAAAAAACAACACTTCAACTACAATACTACACTTAGATTGTTTTTTTTCTTTCCCACCCCTTCCTTTGCATCAAAAGGCTTTGTATGCATCATCAATGTGAGGCAAGAGAGAGAATCATCTGTCTTTGGGGGAATGATTGTCCACATTCTCAGTGAAAGGTCAATGAGTAGTGGGTATTAATTAATCCAGCTGGGCACACAGCATCCCAGGTTTAACAGTTTCCAAGCTTTTAATAATGATGATAGATTTTAAGGACTTGCCTTTTAGTAATGGCATCCCATCTGTTTGAGGTTAGAGCTTTCAACACATGAAGGTTTTTGTTTCAATCTTCTCTATAAACTTGATCTGGCTTGTGGGATAGTC
>JAOWBP010004096.1:2904392-2919392 GCA_028571105.1 Tragopan temminckii | reverse complement strand
TATCTCACATCACCTTAGGTAGGACTTTATGACTGCCTCAGGTCTCATTGTTAATGCTCTTACAGCTATTTACCTCTGTCAGTAATGAACAGGCTAATGGGTCAGCAGACCTGACTGTGTGCTGATCTCTCTGGATGATTTTCATTCAGTCTTCATCTGCAGCTGGCTTTTCCGTGTGGCCTAAGTGATCTGAATGTCCTTGCACGTAGAATAGTTATCAGATAGATATAACGAGGTAATCAGAAAATTGAAGTCGTGTGTGGAACAAAAACCATCCCGTTTTTATATGAGTACATGTACTATGTGCAATACAGCATCCCTCATGGAATAACTGTGTGAAGGAAAAAAAAAAAAAAGTGGCAATAAAATCTTGGTGGTTACGGGACAGATTTTCAGCATAGTCCATCATCCACAGCTGGAACTCCATTCTAACGTGGCAGAATTTCTACCTGTGCTCAGATACTGTTTGTCAAAACACAGCCACATTCCCAGAGGATTTCAGCACTTTGGGTGCTAAGCGTGTGTAGAAATACAGTCGTCAGTGTAACAGTAAGACAGACATCAAGCACTCCGGTAAATTCTGATTTTACTGTGGTGAACAGAACTCCGTTGTTTTTTAACCTAATTGTATGTGCTAAATACCTGAATATTTGACCTGAATATTTGAGAGCTCTTGAAAATCCTGCTTTAAAATATTTCCAGTTCAGCGGTGATCAGCCAAAACAGATTTCAATTTAATTTTTAATTAAGACTTATTTGTTATGTACAGTATTAACTTGCAACACTTCTTTAATTAAAAAAAAAAAAAAGATGTTATCTTTATAGAATTGACTTATTTGGAAACTTAACATAAGCTTCTAAGCCCACAGAAAATATGTTGATGCGTTTCTGTTTAAAATATATTTTAAAAAGTAATTCCCTGTAAAATGTCTTAGTGGGACTACATTAGAAATAATTTTCAGTGTTTTAGATAAGAACCCTTTTAATCCCTGACCCTGAAATCTGGCTATAGAAATGCTGTTGGGAATACTGCTTTAGTGCTGCTCAGTATTTCAGCCATACGGTTCCCAACATTGCCTGGTTACTGCTCTGAAAACATCTGCGTGAAATTGTGGCCGGACAAACATCTTGGTGCTGTGCATGAGGTAGCCTTGGTTCTGTGCATCAGAGTGCCCATTGACTTCAGCCAGTGTTCTGGACGTGGTAAGGACTTGGAACATAAGAATTTTATCTGTGAGTGAGCTTTGGGGTCATTTTTCTCATCATAATACCTCAAAAATTTAGTTTTTAAGAAGCATCTTTCAGGACAATCTTTATTGAGATAATTACTGGGTTTCTTTCAGTGCAGAACTGGTCTGTGTCCTTTGCATAGATTGTTCTTCCTTAATCTACAGAAGGGCTGTGCTTTGAGCTGCTGTTACACAGAGTGGTGTTAAAAGTTGTTTAGCAGGCAGTGGGAGATGATGTGACCAGAAGTCCTATGGTTCATCAGGAATAAGACATGAACACAGTTTTCTTCCCAACAGTTCTGGATTAAATACAAAATATTAAAAAATAAACTGCATTTCATGTACCTCAGGTGCCAAGTGAGATTTCCAGACATTTAGCTGAAGATTTTCAAAGAGGAAAGAAAATTAAGAAAGAAAGAAACAAAGAAGAATAAAACAACAGGAGTGACCCAGATCCCATTGTACTGGAGGATTCAGGCAAGTAGTGTGAAAACTTAAGAGGGTCTCTTCCAGTGAATGAGTCTGCACTCAAACCCTCTGCTGTTCTGACAACTGGTAGTGCTGTACATGGAGCTGTGGGGTACTGGTGTCTGATGCTCACTGCCAGAGGGGTGGTCGGATGTGCCTGTTGTTGATCAACTAGTTTGCAGTAGCCAAAATGAAAAGCAGAAGTGAAAGAGAATGGAGGAGAGAGAACTGTGTGTGCACAGCTGGAGCGAAATGAAAGGTAAAAAGAGAAAGGTGGAAGATGAAGAAGAAAATGTTTGGAGAAAAGAGTGAGAGGAGAATGTGAACGTTAAGCTTACAGGAGGCAATAGGTGATGAGGATGTATCCCCCAAAAAGGAGAAATTAGCACCAATTGTACCCAGTGTGACTCTAGTTCAGTGAAAGGTAGAAATCACTGACAGAAATCTGTGCAAATCCACAAGACTAGAAGAGTGAGGGCAAAAATGCAAAGAAAGAATCCCGTTTTGTCTGCAGTTCCATAATATTCATGTGAGATAAGTTCCCAAAGGAAAAAAAGGGTTTCCTTTTTACCGAAAGAGAAAAAGGAGACATTCTCCTCTAGTTAAAATGATTACATCTGAGTGTTGAAGGAAAACACTAAACATTTTGAGGCTCAATAAAATCATACGAATCAGCAACACCAGGAGGAGTGTCTGAAAGATGATTTCAGTTTCGAGGATGTAAATGTACTTCATTGCTGTGGTTTAGTCACCCTTGGTCATTCAGGATGTAAGTAGGAGCTGATCTCATTTAGGAAATCATTGAGAGGAGATGAGTCTGAGGACCTGATTCTATCTTATCTTGACAAACCATGGTTAATAAAGGAATGCAATTATTATGCATTAAAAACATTAAAGGGCTAGTTCCTCAAAGATGTTTAAGCACCTTTCTCCCATTGAT
The DNA here is from genome assembly GCA_028571105.1 of Tragopan temminckii. Classification (NCBI taxonomy): domain Eukaryota; kingdom Metazoa; phylum Chordata; class Aves; order Galliformes; family Phasianidae; genus Tragopan; species Tragopan temminckii. The sequence goes on along the minus strand of JAOWBP010004096.1, from coordinate 2,916,755 downwards.
TTCAATAAAATGAGGCAGCTTAAGTGCCTTCAGAAATCTGACCTTAAGTGTCATCAGGAAAAAGTGAAGCAAAAGATAAGCAGGTTCTAAAAGAATAATAGGGGACTGCAAGCACATGATTCTGGTGTGTTATTACATTTTATATGTGTGGGATTTCTGCACATTAAGAACCATATAAAGCTACAAACAAATTATCCCCGCCTAGGCTGCATAAAGCATCCAATTGCTATCCCCTCCCTGCAGTCCATCTCACAGACTTCTTCTACAAAATGTATGGAGCGAGATGGAAAAAAAAACAAGAAAACAACAAACCCAACTCTATCCCCTCTGCTCTCTTCAGCCTCCTGCCACAGCCCCCTCCCAGCACCAGGCTTGCCTCTCCCTTCCCCAGTGTGCTCGGTGAGCTGGAGGGGCTTGTTCACCTGACTCTGCTTGACAAGCAAACAGTTGGTCACAGTCCTAATTACAGATGCTTTTGTTACTCAAACACGTTCCTTCTGTTAGAGGAAGATGCCGCGCTCTCAAGATTAGCCTTATCGAGAAGGTGCAGTGTGTATGACATAGTCCCAAAGTGATAAATAGATAGATAGATGGACAGTAGCATACAGATGTTAATGTTTTTTTCCTTTTTCAGAAAAATCCTGTACTAGAAAATACCATGTTCGTTTGTCGCTATCTTGTCAGGTTTGTTGCATTTTAATACAAAACAGAAAGGAGAGAGACTCGCCTTGCTGTTTATGTTTCTTTCATGGTTAAGCCAACCACACGGCTTACATATTTCTTGATAAATAGCGCTCGGCTACTTCTCTCTGGTATAAAGCAAGTGAAAGCAACCCACTCACAGATAACAGTAATTCCCAAAGAAGAGATTTTCAAATTTAAAGGCTAAACAAAAATTTAAAACGATTTTCCTAGATTTCCGACCTAGATTCCCTGCCTTGCTCTCAGTGCATTTGTCCTCTTAAAGGAACCAATATGTTTGTATAACTGATGCGAAACAAGCTTGACTCCAAAAAGATTTAACTTAATATCTGGCTAAGCATTCAGAGGGTAGTCCATCTGTAGAATGTACATTAAGGACCCTGGCTGGAGCGCAGCTAGTCATGTATGATATCAGGCACACAAATGTGACGTGATGCCCATATACTCTTGAGCATAATTCAAAGTGCCATGAAGCTCTATGGGTAGAGAAGCTATAAACACAGTTGTCACAAATGAGAAAGAGTACAGAGTTACATTCAGACTAAAGAGTGAAGAAGCATTAGAACCAGCCATCGTGTCTTAATGAAATTGTTAATTAGGATATTATGGAATGCATAGCTAAAAAATACTGTCTGTTCAGTAACCTTGCAGCATGCTTTTACTTAACTGTTTCTTCACCAAAATCTAAGGCAGTCTCAAGCAAGGTGAAGAAAACCCCTTGTAAATATACAAAGATGATCAAAATGTCGTTACTTTTTTTTCATAGTGGATTTTTAAAATCCTTTTTTCCCTTTCTAAACAGACCAGCACAGAACATGTGATTGTCTACTGCTTATAGGAATAAGTACACATTTAATCTACATAATCATCAGTCTTCCTTTATGTAAAAATGATTAGTAAATAGGGTTTTTAAGCAACTGTTTAGATTAGACATTGGCATCGTAGATTAACTTATTTCTAAAACACTTGATTTTATCACTCTGCCTAATGATTTGTCCCATGATTTATTGGCTAATATGATGAATCATGTTAGATTTATTGTTTATCCTATAAATAGTGCAACAAATCATTAAACAGTGATAAAAGGCAGCAGTTTCACAAGAAAGTCTACCTATGTTATTTTTGTGTACAACGTGTGGCTTACGCTAATTTGATTGTTCTCTCTATTTTCACTTTTATCAGGTGAATAGGCATCTTTGTTTAAATTAAATGATTTTGTAAAATGAGGCTGAAGCCATGATCATATACTCTGGCTGTATTTATTTTATACAGAAAGATAAAGCCTAGTATTTGATGGATGGTAAATCTGTAAATTTATTCATGATAATAAATGTGATATGCTTTGTGAGAGATTTTAAATATAATGGCTTTTTTTTTTTTATTTTGTATTTTAGTATGTCAGTTATGCTTTTCTTGCTATGGTTTCATGATGTAGTTGACAAAAATGTTTCTTTTATCCTTTGTAGAGATCTGAGCCCATCTTGTTTAGTAACTTAGCTGAAAGGATGCAGTGTGGGAGACTAGGGAACTGAATATATGAAATTTGGCATTCAGATAATGGGAGTGGTCATTTTTGTTCTTGAGACGGTAATGGCTTCTCTTGCTGCAGATATAGCTAGGTCTGTCTGTATACATTAGGAATGAAAGGACGGAAAATAGAAGTAATATTCTTGAAAATTTCCTGAGGTCATTGGTGGGTTGGGTTAGGCGCAGTAATGATGATAACAAATCATATGGTAGCAGATTTGCAGTGTTGTAAATTGACCTATTTGGACGGTAATGGTCAACCTTTCTTGCTAACTGAGCCATTTACCTTCTTTAGGTCTCATGGCAGAGCCACACCCAGGTGTAGAAAAACTAGTTGTGCATTCATGAGATCCGTCCTTATGTGCACAGTACTCCAGCAGTGCCCGGTCATGTAGAGCATGCTCAGGACAGCTGCTCAGCAGGTTCTGAATCCAGTATGTATGGCATTGCCAGTCTTTTGTTGTTTCTTAGTACTGGTGAAGTACAGCTGTGCTGTACTCACAGGTTTGGTTATTGATATCTCATTACCTTTGTCACAGGTTCTGCATGTGCATCCCAGGCTCTCAGACCTGCCTTTCTCTGCCAGCTGTTGTGTGGCTGCTCACTCTGCTCCCTACAAGCTTGCATGCAGATCAGCAGTATCTGTGGAGCCGGACTCGGAATGAGCATTATCTCCAGTGATCCAGAAGGCTACACAGCAAGCAGGAGAAGTCTTGCTCCTTGTCACTGTGATTAGAGGTATAGGAAGCAGGTATCCACATGTGGCATGGCTGAACAAAGTGAATGTGCCTTTTTCGTTAACTAAATGAGTATCTCTCTTCAGTGCCCAGCTAATGATTCCTCCTGTCTTATTTTCAGAGGGAAAGCACCACAGCGCTTAAGGTGCACTGTATGAAATAAGACATGTTTTTCTATGTTTTGAATGCCTGTTGTGTTTGTAGAAGAGTACTGAGCACAGCGTGCTTCTGGGCAACGAGAATTTAAAAAATATGTGGAAATACTACGTGAGTCCTTTGTATATTAGACCAATCTCACTACCTCCGTCCGCTTTGTAATTTATGATAATTCACCTTATGGAAGAAGAAGGGACAACAAATATGCGATTTTGAAGGCTGGAAAAAAGCAAAGCTTAAAGGAAGAACTGGCAACGTTTGTGGATCAGTCTGGAAAAAATGAAGTTAATTGAAACGTAGGCAGTAAATGAGATGGCTATTTAGGATTGTGGCTGTGATGTATCTGATTATTAAATCCAGGGAGACAGTCCTAATGACAGAAATCAGCAAAGAAAATGTGTTTCTGTGTGCACGTGTTACTGTGTGTGTTTGGTTATTGCAATCCTGTCCTTTGGTGCGGTGCTTTCCCTTGAACTAATGGACCTTAGTTTGCATGAGCAGAGGAAGCAAAGCTGTCAGTTGTCTGTTAAGTCTCCAGTGTAACCTCAGGCAGTGCTACCACTAATTTCCCTCCAGACAAGTCTTTATAGTCCTCAATGTATTTCCAGAGAAATATTTTTGTTTTCCACAGGGGAATCTCTTGGGAAAGTTTCCTGGGAATTCCTCTGGATCTGCAGGTAGAACATGCATGGAGAAGGAGGGAAACAAAATGAAAATGCAGGATTAAAGGAAGGGGGATATAAAGGAATACGTGTTAACGCAGAAGGAGGAAGTGGTTTATTACCTTAGGCCAAACAGCTAGACAGACTCTGTTTTATAAATGCTGACATAGGCTTATCTCACACCATGTTAAAGGTTATAGCATTAATGGTTTAAAATCTAGGAAATTGATATTCCTACAGTGAATGTGTCAATCTTTCACATTGTTAATCTGTGTAAACAAACTCCTCAGAAAAATAAGATTTTATTGCTTTGAGTCATTTGCCAGTACCTCTTTTCATTTGATTTTGATTTATAGCTGTACACTTGCTTTAGAACTTCTTGAAAAAGTTTTAAAGTAAGTAATTATCCACTCCCTCTGGGTGACACAAAGTTTTTGAATTTGCAAGGATCTGTTTCTCCTCTATGAAATATAACTTGCAAATATTTTTATATTATAATTACATTCTGCCTTTATCTTTCATATCATTTCTTCATCTTTCATTCTGCAATGAATTCTGACTGCAATGTCACTGATTGACGCAATAAGTGCAGTTAATTTTACTTCTGAATTTTAGGAATGGATTTGTCAATCAATACTATTCACTGGAGTATCTTAGTAACTGTCTCTAATTTCGTAGCTTTTCTTTCTGTTTTACTTAATAATTTAGAAGTGAAAGTTCTCTAACAGCTACCTGTCATTGTGAATTTTGGTGTTCATAAATGGAAGGATGAGTGCCTGTTTGCATCCTACACTGAACGCAGCTCTAGTTTGACAACAGTGATGGTTGGTAGGCTGCTACAATTATTCCTTGCTCTTACCTCATTCACTAGGCAAAATGCTGAAAAATAGAACAAACTGCATCTTCAAGCAATGAAAGCACACAGGGAACATGGATAACCAGAGATGTATGCTTCAAATTGGAGAGATCAAATTCATTCAATGAGAGGACTGGATTGTATAAACACTTTGCATATGCCAGACATCTCAGTATAGGACACAATTCCCCATTATTCACAGTAGATTCTGCTGGTGTCAATAAGAGGTTTACAGAAAGATGTACATTATCACCAAGTAGTAGCTAATTGTTTAGTTAGTACCATTGTTATTTCATATACAGCAGTACCTGATAGGGAAAAGCATTAACTTTAAAGCCACAGAGGTGTGCTCTGTATTTTTCCTTGTTTTTCATCCTTTCAACTTCCCCATCAGCTTTTAATGTCAATAAACAAATTCATTCTTTCTCAGATGAATAATGAACCCCTGATGACTGTCAGAGTAAGTACCTAGAACAGGTAAATTAAAATGGTAATACAATTAACCTGATTTTTCCATGTGTATAGCTCTACCAATCCTGCCCTAGGGCAGGAGCTCAAGCTGTCTTATATCCACTTCCAGACTGCGGCCTTCCCTACCTGTGTGTGTGGCAGCTTTGTGTTAGGCTTGTAATACAGAAAGATGATCCCTTTTTTCCATACAGCCAAAATTATGGGCTTGACATCACAATGAAGATAGTAAGAACTGACTGTCCTAAATTGGATTTGTATTGTTAGTGCTTTTTTGGCAACATCATTCCTGTCCCACAGAAACAGACTGCATTCCATTCCTGGTTACTCAGCGTCAGTACTGGGGAGGGCACGTCCCAAGTGCAACGGCCTCCCAGACATCTACAGTGATGCAGTGATGAACACAACTGTCTGGACACTCTCTCTCTCTCCCCAATAGTTCCTTTTCCCTGGTCCCCCAGTAGGTGGCTGGATGCATCCCTGGTTTTTCTAGGAGATGGAAGCTTTAGTGTGTTTGTAAACCCCGCTCCCTCTGCAGGTTGGTGGGGGCATTCCTTGAAAATAAAACAAGCCTGTTTTCCTCCATCAGACTGAAAAGTACCATTACAACATGGCAACCCTGAGGGTTCTTCAGCACCTTTATCCAGTAGCTCGCTAGAAGTCCTCATTTGAATTACAGGACCTTCTGCTGGCTGCTGGAGTGTCAGCCATACTTACGACTTCTCCAAAGCTTTTCAATCTCAGATTCCTCCCTGCCTCAGGCTCTAGCAGAGTTTTTTTTTGTTGTCAATTAATGTAAGCCTGAAAGGTGGCTCTCTGAACCTTTGTTTAGGGCCATAAAACAACATTATAACTCTCTGGCTGATCACCACAGGACCAGAAGCCAGGATGTAACCTGCCCAGTCCCACCGCTCCTTCATGTGATACCCAGGGTGGTAGTTTTATTCTGTTCACATGTTGTTTGAGTTTGTTTTTTTTTTTTCCCCTTCATGAAAGTAGGGATAGTTTTTTAATAAATATCTGAGTGTGCTCTAGCTTTAAGGATGATATGCATTTAATGTGGCTCATGCTATATTATTCTTGCTTAACTTGGAGCTTTTGATTTAGCTTTCTAGTTTAGCTGCGGTATTCCGCAGGGGATATTGTTGGTTTCCAAATCTTTTGTCAGAGTAATTGAGCATAACATCTTTGCAGGTTTGTGTTGCAAAAGATGCATTATCTTTTCTTGTCCATTTGTTCTATCTGAGCTATTCAAAACTTTTAGCTTTACAGATCCTATGAAAGAATTTAAGTTTTAAGGCTGATAATTTATGTTTCTGCTGAATTTGCAACTCTGCATGTGATGATTAATACATCTCTCCATAAATAAGTAAGAAAAGATGGTATCAGTAAATTGGTAACAAAACAGAAGAATTTCATTAAATTCAGTATTTTGCAAAAGTCTTCTATCCTTTTAGTTCTTTATAAATTAAACTTCATCCATATCTGGCTGGCTGAAGAATGAATGTCACATATAAGATATCTCCTTTAAATATCTTCTTGAAAGTAATCTATATGATTTACAACATATTGCAATTAACACTGACCTTTTGTCTGCTTCAAAAGAATGTGAGAAACAGTTCTTCTGACATCAAAGAGATTTTCTAAATTTCCAAAAATATTCCTGATGAAAGTTGTTCTGGCTAGGAAAAATATGTCACCTTTATTTGAAAGACACAGCACACTTGATGGATTGTCTGCCTCTTCCCTAACCTGAGCTCCTGCACAAAATTGGATTTAGAAAGAAATTTGCAAATATGATCTTTTTGAAAATGCAGATACCTCATAGGTAAAATTAAGAATCCTATATTTGTGTTTTAAGATTACACAACTATTTATTCAAATCTGAAGGCTGCTACTCACTCTCCACTTTCTTCCAGCTACTTCAGTACCAACCTACAACTGCAGTTCAGTTTTCAGCAAATCTAATCCACTTTTTATTCAAAATGAAAAAAAAATAAGGTTTAGTTTTCACAAATCTCTATATTTGAAATTGTATATCAATTGCTTCAATGTATGCTATCAATGTACTTTAGACCGATTGACAGCTTTCCAAATATTTGCTACAACTATAGATTCCAGTATTCATAATTCACTCTGTCCGATTGGCCAGTAGAATTATATTTTATCACCTCTGATGGCTTCCTGGATGACGCTGTCAGGTTTTCAAGATGACTGCATAAAATCTTATGCCAATGCTCTGATTTTTAATATTCCTTTTTCTCTATTAGAGCTTTTCCTAACAGTTACCTTTGTGGAAAGCAGATAAAAGGACTGTGAATAGGGTCCAGTCATTTGATGTAGCTGAAAGTAGAGTCCAGCTTGTCTTTATTTGCTTTCTCCTTGTGCTTCACTACTTTGGTCCCTTTCTGAGGGTTGGGAAGGCTTCCCTAGCCAGCATCTTGCTGGTACGAGCCAAGCTGCCATGGTGTTGCTCTGGGCACTTTGTTGGAGCAAGCTCTCCTTGTGGCAGCCCTGGCTCAACGGTGTGGTATTAACTGTGAGCTTGGGAGAGGGGAGGAGGGATCAGAGCACAAGTTAGGCCAGCTGCCAGCCACACTAAAATTACTTCTGTAACCACTCCAATATGTGTACCAGAATTTAGGGACTCTGATATATTCAGACAGAACAGTTTTACACAAAGAGTAGTTGAAATACAGTCTGGAACAAACTGCCGAAGTCAGCATTAGAAGCAAATAGTGTAAATCAGTTCAAGGAGGAGTTTTGGAAGAAGGCAGCGGGAAGAGCACAGAGCTACTAGCTTGAAGTTCAAGTTTCAGATGATGAAATGCAGATTGATTTGTATTTCCTGAGGTTATGAGGGCAGGTCTTCGTGGACCGTATCATCCTCTTTGAGCTGTTAAATGTTTGTATGTACATTTGTGCTGTGTTTCGTTCTCTTTCAGTTCAGTGATACTTTCCCCCCCTCCTACAGACTCACTATATTTGCTGAATGTAATGCATACCACAGTAACTCTGATTTCCAGCATCTGGGTGAACTTCACTGAAGCCAGTGAAGTCATTTACTTACAGTGATGTAAGGAAGTATGCATTTCAGCTTAAGGCATGTAAATTCGTATGCATTGTACTGTGTTATCTCTTAAGACAAACATCCAAACCATGGTGTAATATTTAAGTCTGCACTGTTTTGGTAAAGAAATCTGAACTATGAAATCAAGTGTGGAAATGCTATAGGAGTTTTAGGGTACCACTGATCCCAGTACTGCCATGCTGCTGTGGTGAGAGCTGTGCGTCACGGGAGGGGCAGAACAGAAAGCTGAGGTGGGGAATGCAAAATTCACGTGACAGAATTTCCATGTATTTTGTTCCTGTGGCCAGTGACACGTGACAGTGACAGAGTCCTGAGCTAACTCCCCCAGCCCTACAAGACTCCTTGTAAAAGACTTGGGACAGCAGCAATGGGCCTGATTTGCAATGTGCTGTGCTCCGTGAACTTCATGACATGTCGGCGTAAGCTGAATTTGTTCCACGTCTTGCTGGATCAGACCCTGTATTGCGTTTTTACCTAGATTTCTTTTTCCTGAAAACTAGACAAACACCAAGTTTGTTTAGTAATGACATAGATCACCATTACTACTATTATGCAAGAAAAGTGGTTTGTATTTTATTGCAATTTTCAGTTTCTAAGTGATCAGTTGTGTTAAGTAACTTGTTTATATTTTGAGTAGAAATGTTACAAACCTACAAGTTCCCTCTTCTTTCTTAATTGCCTTTTGCTGCAGCTCTGATAAGCAAAACAGAACTGTCTTTTGTTTGTTTTGATGGAAGAACCCCATGTACAGTTTCCTATTCAGGTTTCCTGTGGATTGGGTTTCTTGCTTAAAGTAACGTTTCTTTTCACTGAGATTTCTGTATTTCTAATACCTTCTGCCTCAGCATAATATAAAAATCCTCTCTATCCACTCAAAACTGTACGTATTGGTGTAGTAAAAGAGCATAAAATACCTCTTCATGCTTCCTACTTTCTTCCTTTCTTCCTAAACTCACAATTCTGTTGGAAATTAGAAGTGAATTTCCATAGCAAAGAAACATAATAAGAAAATTAATGCAATATTTGTAAATGGCCAGAAAGGCTTGGTTCTTGCTTCACACAGATTCATAACCTGGGCCGGCACAATCTCTGCTCCCTGCTTCTCGTCTGTAGATGTGTGGGTATTGTGTTTAAAGCCCAACAGAGCAGTAGCAACAAGACGGAGCTGGCCTTACAGAGCCGTAGCAGCCGGATGATTGGATCCCATTTCCCACAGGTTTTGAAGTCTGCAACTGAAAATGTCTTGTAACTCTATTAGGAAAGACCTACAGTGATCAATAGAACCAACAAGGCCACACGAGTATGTCTCAGAGCACAATGAAAATTGCACATCCCATGCTGCTCAGGGGACTTAATATTTTTCAGTGATTTTCTCACCCCATCCCTTGCCCATCTTTACAGAGCAGTTGTCTGGTGCAGCTATGCTATGAAATGTAGGACCTGGTTCATTGCTGAAGTTACCCCCAGGAAAGAGCTCTGTGTATTTCCTAAGGTTTCTAGTAATTCAAATTTAAAAATAAAATAAAATAAAAAGATAGAGAAAAAGAAAATCTTTAGTTTTGTAAAGTTTGGTTTGTAATTTGAAGTGTCATTCGGCAATTTTAAAGACCAGGATGTCTGCACTGGTGAGAAAAGAGGGTCGTAGTCCCTCACCCATCTCTCTTGTTTGAGGTGAGGGGCAGAGGCCAGGGGTAGGGGTTTGGTTTTGCTGGAGCTGGCTGGTGCTTGACCCATAGGTTCAACGGCACTGTGAGGTCCATGTGCTGACAGATCGCTCCCTACGTGTTCTGAGCTGGGTAGACCTGAAACAACAATGGTATTGTTTAGCTGCAAATATCTGACTGGAACAGCATTTTTATGGTTTCATGTATTGACAATTAATGTGGTCTCACTGATAGTGGAGAGAGAAATAGATTTATTTATTTATTTATTTTAATGTATATATGATTCTAGACCGTCTGTGTATATGCTGCAATGGACTTGATCCTACAGATTTAAACTGTGAAGTGCTTGTGTAGAAATTAGCTTTGCTTGAATGGACTTTTTCGAAAACTTTAAGAACTGAGTCCAATTTTAGTGACAACTAAGTGATTGCTTGTTCTATTTCATAATTATTTTTAGTTTGCTCTTATATACTTCCTATAATATATTGGTATAAATATCTTCTTCTTTTCTTTTTCTTTTTAATGTGAGAAAAAACAAAATACTTGCTTTTGAGGTGCACAGGGACTCTTTTATAGACAGTGTATTTAGCTCAGAGCACATGAAAAAAATGAGTATTTGACTAGGTTAGCTTTGGGTACCCTCAGGCTCTTTGAGATTAGTTTTAGATTCATATGCTATGGTCACTCATTGACCAAGCTGTTTTAACACTTACACATATCCAGCAAAGGATCATTTCCCTCAGGCATGGTTTTCTTTCAATCATATTTAGCAAAACCATTAAACACACTTGGGGCTTGCACTGAAGAGAGAAACAACTTTACATACACACAATTCAAAACAATTTTCTTCTTCGGGAAAAAGAAATGACTCTGTAAAGTGTTGAAGTCTCAGTTTATCAAAACTTAAGGTTGATACAACCTTAAATGGTTCTGTGTAATTCCCCTGCAATTAAATGCCTTTCTAGCCGTTGTTTTGCCAATATTTTTAAAGTGGATACGATGTTACTTTGTTCCTAAATAAACAGAAAAATGAAAGAGTTGTCAACTTTGTGTGCAAGAGAGACTGACAGATGATACAGTAGAGGAATGGGAAGCAGATGTTACATTAATTAGTTTTTATCTTTTTAATAGCCTTTTCCTTAGTAACCAAATTTTAGTTCTCAACAAATCCTCAAACCTTAAGTTTTTCAGCTTTGATATTATTTTAAAGAGAGTTTCTAAACCAACTTCCCCATGTTTTAGAGTAGATGAGCATCCCCAGTGGTGGATGAAGAGTTTACACACAGAAAGGGTGCAGTGTGGAGCGGCTCTGGCTGCGTCTCGCTATGGTGTTTGGCTGTGCCACGCTTCTGAGCTCACGTGTAGCTTCCTTCATTTGCAAAGTCATATTGGCTCCAGTTCATTGAAATTCAACACAGGAAGAGTAAGCGTTCGCAGAAAGGCTATTTGTAGGACTTGTTACCGGACCCTAAATTTGGAATTGGAAAGTGTTCCCAGATGGCCTAAAAAGTGAGTATTTTTGGTTCTTCACTGAGGAGGAGTCATATTAAATTCAACAAGTTCTCTTTATTAAACGTGTTGTGGTCCTTCTTAAGCTTATCTTGGCTCATGGTTTATAGAAAATATTCTTCAGTTGTACAATGTACCTTTGAATAGAACAGAAAAGCATGTGAGAAGGTGTTGTTCTTCCCTTTTTTATGTGCTGTCTGTGGTTGTATTTCCCTGTGGACAGAGTTCCTGGTTGTGGGAGAAAGTAACTGGATTCTTTCTCCCCGAATGGCTATTCATTCTGGGTAGGCATCTGAGTAAGGGCTAGCTCCCAAATTATCTGAGAAGTAAGTGATGCTCTCTCTTCTGATCTATCTTCATTCAAATACCGTGTCTGACAGGTTTCACTTAGGAGTTCAGACTCGCCGCTGCACTTTGACTACTCAAACCAGAAATCTCCAGTGACACTCCCTCTGCTTACTCTGGCTGGCTTTCACTTGAACTCTCTTGGATCTCTCTACATGTGAAGGCATGCGTATGAGTTCATCCCTCCCTCCCTTCTTCCTCTGCATCGAGATCACCTGAACTGCTTAAATCTTCTGATTTAATTTTCACTTCTTTTCTGATAGCATACTTGTGAAATTCCTAAGATTTCCGTTAAAGATAACACAATATCTATCAGCTCCTTTACAGTTAGATTTAGAATTTTTACAGATGTCTTTTTTCAGATAGTATCATGTAGAATTGTTATTCTGTAACTGAGCATTTTCAGTTACTGCAGGTATTTACAGTCATGTGTAAACATGAAATTAAGAAAGATTTCTTTTAGATGGGACCAAAATGGAGAGATTTGCAAGCCGTGATTTAGTTCTGTTTTTTGGTGTTTTTTGTTTTTTGTTTTTTGTTTTTCCCTGTTACTGTCTTGATCATTGCAACTGCTAAAACTGCTAAAAATTAAAATCTAAGACCTAATTTTTGCTTGGCATTTAAAATATTCTTAACCTGTGATACT
>JAOWBP010004096.1:2891271-2904292 GCA_028571105.1 Tragopan temminckii | reverse complement strand
CCCCCCCCCCCCCCCCCTTTTTTTTTTCCTCCTCTAGCTCTGGAATTCAGCTGTCTGTGCAAACATTTGTGCCCAGAATATTCTATGCTAAAGTTTCTTTTAAAGAGTATCTTGGGTGACCGTGAGTAATCTTCCCTAGAAAAGAATTAACTCCATTATTGTGGACTCATTCCTTACTTTTTCCCACTCTAAGCTGCTGTTTAGCACTCTCTTTCATCACCTCTGCCTTTCTCCCTACATATCTTTCTGTGATGCTCAGGAATAAGGATGATGATTATTGTTATTACATATGAGTTAGTTTGAACAGGTTTTCTCAATTTGTGCGAACTGTACAAAGATCTTCCTTACTTGCAATTCTGTGTGGTCAGCCCTTCAAGGACTAGAATGATCAAAGGGAGAAGAGGAGATGCTCCTGGAGCAGGTAACCAGAATATAAAAGAACACAGAATGAAAATTGCTAGAAATAGACGTTGGTGTCCCTTGTTCTCTCTATTTGCTATCACTTCTGCAAGTGATGCCACTGAAACTGAACGTCGTAGATGACATTAGCTATCCTCAACAGAACAGGCGGTCTGGGAGTAAAGTGCTTGAGCAGATAGCAGGGATGGGAGGACAGGGCTGAGGAATGGAATACTGTACCATAGGCTACGTAATGAGTGGGTATTTCAAACCAAGTACTGAGCTGTACAATGATTAACAGCAGAAGTACCTTCTGCTGGCACTGCAAAGTGGTGTGGCTGCACTTCAGTTTGATATATAGGTAGCTAAATCAGTATGATTAGACTGTGCAAATTAATGTAACTTCATATAGGCATTGCCTAGAGAAGAAAGAATTTGATTTTCAGAAATGCTGGATATTTGCAAATTTCAGCTGCTTAAGGATTGCTTAAAAAAAAAAATGAATCTCTGGTGTGGAGCTGTTGTTTAGCCAGTGACAAAAATACAGTTTTTAAGGTAAAGAACAAGGAAAAAAGAATTTATGAGAAAATATAGAAAAAGGAAAAATAAAATAGTATTTAGAGTCAGGTGAATTATATGAAATGAAATAACACGACAAAGCAGGTAATCACCAGAGTAAAATGAACTTTATTAGCATTGTTGTTAGTATTTTTGGGTAAGTGTTAAGTGGATATTGAGGAAACTGATATTATCATACAAAATTTGTCACTTTGCAGTCACTACTTGACATCCAGTCCTTTTCTGTTTACTGTCCAGTATAAAATTATTCTGCTAGCCACCATTAATTTTCTAGAGTATTACAAAGAGCAGTATTTGCATTTCTTGCAGAAAGCCTCAGAGGAAAGACCAAGCACAAGTACTTTCTTTCCCCAGAAGTCAGCTGCAGTTAGAGAACTGTCCTTTTTACCTGGAGTACTATCAAGTCCTGTAAAATCTTGGATTATGTTTTGCCTATGTTTTTGATATGGAAATCTTTCAAATTCAGGTTACTCCCTGATGATCAGGCTAAATGGTTCTAGACACACCTCTTTTTAATGTAGTTAATGAATTGTTAACTCTGAAACCTAGTGATGACACACTAAACTGAGGCTATTATTTTTATGTCATTTTGCATCCTTTTTGCAGAAACACTCAGGCACTTCGGTGTCAGTTCTCTGACACACTGCACCTTATCAGGAACTGTTAAAGGCAATCTCTTCTTTGCCTACAGAAGTACAGTGGGGCAAAACTGCTTCCTGGGAGTTCTTTGGGTGTCCTCTTTCAGAGAGGCTCATAAAGAATCTTGTCAGTGTCCCAAATGCATTGAAAGTAAACAAGAAAACAGTACAAAAGCTGTGTTACTTCTGAGAGGTGGCGTGAACTCTATTTGCTTTAATTACAAGTCGAAGTGTGGGCTATTGAAAGAGTTCAGTCAGCAATGAGAAGTGACGTTCGGCCATTGAGTTCAGCTGTGGTTCCTCCACAGTGTTACATCTGTTAGAACTTGCTGGATGGTAGAGAGCAACTTTAGAAGACATCTTGCAGCTATACACACAGAGAAAAATTGGGACACAATCTCCAGAATTGCCTCTCTCCCCTTGTTAGAAGTGAGATTAATCTTCAGCAAAGAACTTGACATAACTGGACTAATTGTAAGAGTATGTCACAGGATGATGGCAGATGATAATGCTCAAATCATTCTCATACAATTCCAAAGAAGCAACCCATCTGTACAACTCAAAAGAAAGAGAGAAAAAAGATACAGAATGCTTAAGGATTCTGGTTCAGCAAATATAATAATAGATGGGATGGATGTGAGAAAGGTTTGTATTGAGTTGTAGCAGCACTGGAAGAGAAGATAAAGAAGAACTGGATAGGCAGGTGCCAGGTTGTACATCTGATTTTGTTGTACGCTCCACCATGAATAGCATGGGTGTTTTTTCTACTTTGTTTTCACTTGCAGACTTGCAAAATATTCTCTTGAGCTAATGATGATAGTGAGAATCAAGGGCTGATCTCAGCCCAGGAGGAAGGGAAGATACTACTCCTTCCTTTATTGCTCTCATCCCTGACCTTGCAGTCTCTGCTCTGCTGATCAGCAATTCTTAGAGCTAGCAGTAGAGTCCGTGATTTAACAGAGCTGTATGAGGGAAAAAGAAACAGTGATGTGCTGTTCTGCTGCCTTTTACTCCTGACGCACCCCATATGCTGAGATGGTGGGTGGCAGTAGGAGAGCTGGCACGTTAGCAGCAGTGCGTTCCCCGTGCCAGGAGAATAATCTGTTGACTAGCTAAACCTCCTTTCTAACTCATTTCTACTTCCTGGGTAGCACTGAGAGGCGAGGTCTTCTTAGAAACTCCAGCTCTTGGAGTGCCTGAAAGAGCAGTCTTAGAAGAGAGTCTGAAGCTTGTGTCTTGCATCTCTATTTTCAGTAGTGATTTTAATATGTAAAAGAAACCAAAAACCTCCTCAGCTGTCTAAAACTTGAGTACATTAGCACTTCTCATGGAAATGACACAACTGCTGTGCCTTTGTTCAGTTTTTAGGTATATATATATATACACGGGAGAATTCACTACATCAGAAAATTCAAATAAACTCAAAGCAGAAACAACAACAAAAAAACTGTATTTTCTCTGTTAATAACATTGCTTGTTAAACAAAAGTTGGCATGGAATCCTGGTGTGAAATTGCCAAGAAAAGATTATTAATTTGGCATAAGCTTTAAGTAGCTTTATTCAGTATCAGATGAAAATAAGAATTATATGTGTTTTTCTGATTTGTACTGCTAGTGAAAAGGAGAATTTGCATCAGAAGGAAAATAGGTGTACGCCGTTGGGGGGAGTTCGTGTTCATCTGACAACTGCAGAACTTGGCAGACAAGTGCAGTAAACTTGGTGGCAAGCAGCAGAGAAAATATCCTGCAATGTTCTGCTGGAAGAAGCAAAATAGAACAGAATCAATCATCTTTTCAATGAGAGTTTGAGGTGACTTGGGCCTTGTTCTTAGCTCTGAAAGGACTTGTATACCCTTTTTTATTACCCATAGAGGAATTTCTTCCAGCAGGACTGGTGCAGGTCTCTTCCTTTATAACTGAGACCTCCATCTCCTGGGTTTATTAGCCTCTGTGAATTTACAGAGCTGAAGAAGAGGGAGTGCTCTTCATTGCTTTGTGCAATTGTGGTCTGCTCCTTAGGGGGTAAAACTGTACCCGATGGTATTACTAGTTAGCTCAAGAAAGTTGCAAAACTGAGGAAATAGATCCTTAAACAACGTGGTTATTAATTGGCCTCTTTGCCTTATTTTAATGCTGTAAGTTGCCACATGCATTCAATCTTACTTTTTTTTCTCCTTTGTACAAAGTTGAGCCTATGCATTCTTTGTGTCTCTATGGCACTGTCTGTGAGTGAATGATGTGGATGTGCCAACATCAGTGACTTTTGCTCAGTTCAGTTCAGAAGGTCTTTGTACCTGCCTACTGCATGATGGTTCAAATCAAAACCTTTTGTTGCTGATAAGGAAAAATGTCTTTACTGTGAAGGTGGACAAACACTGAAACAGGCTTTCTAGAGAGGCCTTTGGTGCTCTGAGCCCACCAGTGTTTAAGAGACTTTTGGACAGCATGCTCAATAACTTAAACTTTTAATTAGTTCTGTAGTGGTCAGGAGTTGGACTAGGTGATCTTTGAAGTTCCCTTCCATCTGAATTGTCCTGGTCTATTTTTTTTAATATATATTTGAAATGTGAGTATCATAAGGTCGTCTGCTAAGCAAGGAGCTCAAGAGTTTGTACCAAAAGAATTCTGCAGATATGAGCAATTCCTGAGTATGGTTTGTAGCTTTCATTAATAATGAAGTCACTGTTAAAGGTATCTTTGAACCTAATTCTGTGTATTGATGATTAGAATGCTTGTGGTATTCTACTGACTGACATATGAACTATCTGGTCTAGAAATACAAAGTCAGTTAACTGAACTGTTTTGGAGAGACTTCTACTCGCCTTTCTTCAAATGTAGATTTGTGTGAATCTTGCTGGAATTCACTGTCTGCTTTATTTTGTTCATTACCTTGTTCTGTGCTACACAGTGAGAGAGCAGCAAGTTATCAGACATAGGGACAGAAGGGGAAGATGAAGATAGCCTTCTTGTTCCATAAGAAGTGGGAGGTGAAGCGGCAAAGAAGACAGGGAGGCTGATTCGGGAAGATAACACAGCAGTTTACAACATGGAGGACTAGAAATCCTTGAAGGTAAAAGAACTGACAAAATTTCACAGCAGGCACTGGTGGGAGATGAGAATCCAAGGGAAACATCATGCCATGTGAGAAACAAGCTTTCATTGATCACAACATGCCATGTTGTTTCCATGATAGTACTGTCTAGGAAACCATTAACAGTGGTAAGAAGAGAATACAATATCTGACAACTTTTTGCTTTGTTTTAAGAGGTACACATTAAAAATACATCTAACGTATGGGACATAAAGAATCTAAATAATTTTATTAAGCTTCTGGTAGATGTGAATCTCCAGGGAATTTTACATATGCTTTTGAAGAAATCTGAAAAACATTAGGTTTTGCATTTCCAGGCTTAATTCATCACTATGTTTTGTTTTTAAAAAGAAATCTATGCAGCATTAAGTTCCTCAAAAAAAAAAAAAAAAAGAAAAAAGAAAAAAAAAAGCAAAAAAAAGAAAAGAAAAAAAAAAGCCCCAAAATAGAAGCCTGAGCTTCATAAACATTTTACATATTTGTGTTTAATTTGTTGAAAATAGTATAAAATCTGCTCACATTTGGCATTCCAAATACAAATATTAGGAACCTAATTCCCCAGTGCAGTATAATTTTTTAAGAGTGGGGTTTAAGAGCCTTCCAAGAGATATTGTGCACACTTTCATTTTAGGATAAGGAATTTTATTTTCATACAGAAAAAAATATTGTGTAAATTTTTGTACCTTATGAAGATAAACTGAACTACTCTGTATTATTTTCTGTGCACATCTGCATACTCTACAGTAGAAAAAGAAACAAAATCCCACCAACAGTATGTGAATTGAAAATAGAGTTATGTTGCAGCAACAAAAATTTAGTTTGGGAGACCGGTGTGTGTAGAGGGGGTCTTTTATCTCTAAAATATAAACCTTCTATCTTCTAGCACAGGAGGGTTAAATGCAGAGCTTTTAAGTTGAGAAAATATGCAGCCATGTGAAAGGTTTGATAGCACTATATACCCACCAAAAGCTTAAATGTGCTTGACTGGTTTTATGGAAGGCAGTAAATTAGTCTTTGCTTTACCTTTGACAGGTAAGTAGTTGTTCTTGCATGACCAGTGGCTATCACCATACATCCGCTACCACACAGGTGAGAGGCGTTCAGTTTCAAAATGATGACTGGTAAGAAAAACAAGATGTCTTTCCTGGTTATAAATTTAACTCTTCTATGATTAGTCTGGGCCAATTAGGACACTCCTGGGGTTCAGACTATGGCTCAAGTACAAGCTTGAAAGCCTGATTAGCTGAGGTCTCTTGATACTTGTTCTTGGTAGTAAATGCTGGCACATATAGTATTGATTTTCATTTAGATATCTTAATGTTTCCAGACAATCCTAGCAGATGTGGGCTGAACTCAGATCTACGAGAGTGCTGGGCTGCAATCTGCAAGCATTTTTCTTGCCATTTTGTTTCATTTTTCCTAAACTTAACTGATTTGGAATCAGGAGATATAAATGAAAAATGCAGAGTTTGCCTATCAATCATGGCATGTACAAACATTGCTACTGCCCTTTTCTAACATCCTATTACCACTGGGTAGTTGGCTAGTCAAACAGGAATAAAAATTACACTGCAAACATCATAAGTTAGGCTTGATTTGTTGAGCAAGAAGCCTGACAATTCTGTAAGAGTTATATACCTCAGCCTCGCTGAAAATCAGCCTTGTTATGGCTCTGGTACGTCTATAAAGATTGTTCATTTCATATAAAACAGCTACCTGCACTGAAAGGCCTGAAAGGAAGAATGATGCTGGTTATAAATATAGAGGAAAATCTATTTGTCTGCCCCTTCGTGCTGTTAGCAAGTCACACGATGCAGCCCTTATGCTGTTCCTAGGCAGCAGGGGGAGTTTTCCATGGCCACCTTTTGCTTTCATCTTCTGGCCTGGACTGAAGCACATCATCTCTCTTTGTCATATGAGATAAAGCAATGAAGTGTGACCAGTGCCACTGCATTGCACTCTGCCCACCAGGAGCACGTTAATGATAATGAAAAACTATACTGCACCACATTTAAACTAAATGTGAGCGTAAGGCTGTCTGTCGGCAGACTGGTATAACAGTTAATGTCATAAAAGATAAATAGAAATTATTAGAATTGGCTTGGAAGGGATTTTTTATAGAGCAGGGTTGTATTCCTTTAAAGATACATTATCAGACTGTTAAATCTAATTTCAGGCTACTGGGCAATTAAAATGATTAACATTCTTTACTCATATAGTTCGATTCATTAAAGTTTTAAACACCCTTTACACACTATTTATGTTGAAAATAGAGAAATAACATGTTAAAATGTCTTGGATCATTAATCATTCAAATTTGCTGTATAACTACTTTTTCAAAACCTTTGCACCACAGTGAATATTTACAAACCTCAATAGCGTTCTTGAAAGGATAAACAAAATCAAATTCCACCCCCACTATGCCCAGCAGACCTTTGGTAGCTCCTGGGTCCTTTGTGTTTGAAAGAAAAATCAGGCAGAAAATTCCTAAAAATGGTTTTGAAAGTTATTATGTTCAGGGACTTGTGCAAATCTTAGCTGTTTTCTCTTGGAGTCTTGCTCTCTTTTTGCCATTTGAAGGTAGCAGCATGGATGCTGTTATAGACACTAATAGGAACTCCAGCTATAAAGTCTGGTGTACTGAAATGAACATATACTTGGAGTCTGGCACTTAGTGTGCCAGATGGATCTTCGTATTATCTACTGAGAAACCAGTTTATTAGATGGATATAAGAAGAGATCTTCAGGCTGGTAAACGCTGCCATTAGTTAGAGGTGAAACACCACCTTCCCTTCTGTGTTAGCATTTGTAATGACCTCTGAAACACTGTGGGAAAATAATAATGAAAGTCAGTTCACAGTATTTGACAATACAGTTATAAACCATATATTAATGTCAGTCTTTTGAAAATATTAACTTTACAGGCTTTGTAATTGTTTTAGTATATGTTTTTCAAAGTTCCCGCACTTCTGAAAATGTCTGAACTATTTTGAAAGGAATGCTGTAAAATAAACAGTTGGCTGAGTTGGCTGGATCTAATCTGGACTATGATCCCATACACTGGGAAGCCACATTATTGTGATTTCCTGTCCTTGGAAGCAGTGGTAGGTCTTTTGGCCCATCAGCTGCTTCGTGTTCCTCCAGGTAAGAGAGGTTGATGTTTGCATGTTAAGAGTTCAAAAAGCACACAGGAATGCAGGAAGCATGCTGCCTGTGTCACTGAGTGTCCTGCTTCTCAGACCATAGGCCAGATATGCTGAACAAGTGTCATCATTACTCTTTCTGTGGCACTATTAGTAAGAGGAAGAGGTAATTATAATTAGCCTCTTTGAAATCACCCAGAGGCTCAGCTGATATGTCAAAGATGTAAATGATATTAACATGAAGACATAGCTATATTTTACCAGCTGGCAGCCTGATCCTAGCACTAATGCCATACTTAGTATTCAAGGGTCTTTCACTTTGAGGATATCAGAGAATATTCTGACTCCCTCCGTGAAGCTAGTTTCAGGATCCGTGTGTTCTCTGGGTAGACAAGTGGAAAAGTGACTTCTTAATTTAAGTCTTCTGGATTAGGCCAAACTTTCTTACAGACTTGCTGAAGAACACTACTTCCTAATTAATTCTTTTGAACGCAGTGCCCAAATTCAGTTAGAGACAACTGCGGTAATCCCAGCATAATTTGTATGTGATACACTGAAAACAAATGGGTGCCCAGGCAAGTGGCTCATCTTCCAGTACGATTTTACAGTATGAGAGGGTCAACTGGCTGTAGGGGATCCACACAACTGTTCTTAATGGTACTGTTTTTCGCCTCCTTGTCTTGCCCATTCCTCCCTTCATTCCACTACTCTTATTCTCCGTGTAAGACTTCCTGACATAACGAGTGGTTCACTATTCAGAATCAAACTGTGCTATTTTACAGTGCAGCATACTGTATCTGATGCAGTTCTAACTCTAGACAATAAAGGAACTGTCAGCCTCTATCAGTGAGGATGTTTCTAATGCTGTTCCATCATTCATTTCAAGAGCAACATGAGCAGAGCCTTTCCCTTGAGAGACTGACAGCCGTTATCTCTGTGATACTATAAGCTCTTGCTGACTTAGGGAGCTGAAATCCCAGAGGTACTTCTGAATTTCATGTGAGTGTATGGTGCTGTAAGCCAGTCCACCAAACTGGGCATGCAGAGGCACTGTAATATTGCAGAATAAGGTAGAAAATTAAGGGCTAGTCAGATGATGAACATACATATCATACTACTTCAAAACAGTTAATTTGCTTAACTTTTTCCTACCTCAAATCCAGTTGAAAGGAAGCAATGTGGAGAAAAAGTCCCTTTTACTTTGACTGAGATCACTATCTAACTGTTTGGTGCTGCAGTTACCTCCTATGTCTGTGTCCTATTCAGAAGTCTGTGACTTCAGGTATTTATGATCTGTCTGGTATCGCCTTGGTAGCCATTACTCCTGCCTCTCTCCTTCCTGACTTTTCTTGTAAGTTTGGATGGTGGAAGATGTGGTGAGAAAAGGCAATGAAAAGGATGAAAAGGGCTTACTTATTTATATTAGAGTAGGAAGAACAGAAATAATCCCATTGCGTTCATTTTTATATACCAGAAATGTATTCATTATTTTGACTTGTGACAGAGATTTAGTTTTCAAGTTGACCTACTCATATTTGGTCATGCAGTATGAGTATTAATTCTGATGCTCTGAGTACCTTTGCCTTAAATCTCCTGGAGGTTGTTGAATGTGTTGCTCTGATGATACCTACTCAAAAGATCAGTTAGAAATACATACCAAAAACAGAAACTCAGAGTATCACAAAACCTCAGAGATATCAGTGAAATACAGAATAGAAAAGTTTGCCCAACTCTCTGCTTTTTCTATTTTGCTAATAATCAAAATTATATAACAAGGGAATGGCTTTTGTTGTTGGTATATCTGGGAAATGATTTTTCCTTTGAGGTTTTTGGACTTCTTATGCTTTCCATTGATTTTGATTATTTACAGTTTGACAAGGAGAATGCAGGCAGCCCATGCTGTGCAAAAGATCAGAGGTGCCTTCACTCCTCAAGGCTATTGCCTTCTTTAATTCTTCAGTGTAGGATCAGTGAACTGATTGCATTTTCTTCCATTTGACACTTTATATTTCACATTTCTTCATCAAACTATTGTAACATACTCCCTTTTAAAGCGATCTGGTCTGAGAATATAGTCTTTTTGTCTTGGCCATTATTATAACCCTTTGGTGACTCATAACAGCAGCTTTCAACTTGTACCCTGATTAATCGTCTTTCAGTTGAACAGGATGGAGTTGAGTATATTTTAATCTGCTTTGTGTGCTTTTTTAAAATGAGTATTATATAGTGTTATATGTATTGCATATTTAGTCATCACATGATGGAAATTGAGGGCAGTTCTTTGAATATTTCTTCAGCCAGGTTTGTCTTACGCGTGTAAGGGAGCGCAGTTAAAATATTTGAAAATACTGATAAATGTAGAATAATTTTGTGAATGTAGTTGTGCACGTGTTTTTGAAGCACGGCTCCTTGGACAGACTTTTTTTTTTTTCTTTTTTTTTACAATGGTAGGAAAGAAGCCAAAGGATATGAGCGGTTAGAGTGTTAACACTTTCTAAGCGATTCACTTTTGTTAGAAAATTGCTAATATAACTCCCTAAAATAGAACAAACAGAAGTTAGTTGAGTCAAACCTGGCTGTATGTCATGGTTCCAAATACTTTTGATCAAATAGGCTTCTCTCTTCTTTTCTCTATTATACAATATGTTATGTAGTGCATGTTTCCAGTGACTAATGTTTGTGATGTGGGTCCCTGTAGATGAAAACTTGGGTGATGTTAGATCAAAGTCCCCCGTAATTTCATAATTCCTTTATGAAGAAATGCTGGTTTTCGGCTGTAGTTGGCATCAGTCTAAATGAATCAGGAAAATGGGATGATCTCAGCTCATATAAATAATAGCAGCCTTCTCCTGTTAGAAATGCCTTTCTTCTGGAAAAGGCAGTTGTCCCACATTAATGCATTTCTAATCAAAAACACTAAGTCCCATATGGTATTTTTTAACACATTTAAGAACCCTGGTTAAGACAGAGTTCTAAATGTACTAGAAACCCAAGTTCATTGTTCAACACTCAGGAGACTGTACAAAGCGTATACTCTTGTATTTCTGTTTTATTCTGCCTATTAGTTTTATAGTATTGTGTCTCTTTCTCTTTCTGCCTTCCCTTTCTCTGCTTTTTGTGGAATGGAATGGCCTTCATGTTACCGTCTTACAAGGTTTACCCTCTCTCTTCCTCTTAAACATAATGAACAACAGAAAAGGTCCCTGAGGCATAAACAAAAGCCAAGAGGGGAGCATCCCAGTGTATCGGGGGGTGGTTATGAAGGAAGTCCACAATAGTTCAGAATAATAAAATACTAGGGCTAAGATACAACTTGCATGTGGAAGTGCCGCTTGAAAATAAGTTGTTCAATTATTTGTGAAAAAGTATCTCAGAAGTTATTTTTGCTTCTGTTTGTTGTTTGAAATTATGGCCTTTACTTTCTCTGAGTCATTGTTACTTGATTTGCCTGAACTGCACATTGTAGCAAGTAAGGTAGAAAACAAACATGATTAATAGAGCCAGTGATGTATACCTAAACTTGCTGGTGTTGTGGAGGCTTTTCTAAATCTAAGTACAAAGGGCAAAAACAAGTATTTCATGTTTAACTGTGATTTTTTTCTTAAAGCTAATTTAGTACAAGTTTGTCTATAGAATCAATATGAATGTGATAAAAGTTAAATAGAAGTTAATGTGATGTTTTCTAAAATGTATTATTTATCCTCCCAGAATAATTTAAAAAGATAGAATGGAATGTCAGCTAGTCTGTCCACCTGCTCAAAGGGCCAACTACTTGAGCTTGCTGAGGGTCATATACAGTTCAGTTTGGTGTATCTTCAAGGATGGAAGTTATACAGAATCTCTGGGTGTTTTTTTTCTCAGTATTTTATCACTCTCTTGTTAAATTAAAAGAAAAAAAAATCCCTATAAAAAGTAAAAAAAAAAAATTCTGATATTGCAACTTCTGTCATTGCCTTTTATCCTATCCCTGCTTTTATGAGCAGAATTTATTCCTGTCTTTTCTGCTATATAGCTGTAGATAGTTTTTCTTGTGCTGAGCAGCCTGAAACTGGATGTAGTACTCCAGATTTGCCTCACAACTAAGGAAAAGGGAAGAATCACTTTTCTCTGCCTGCTGGCTGCTGTCCAGCTATTACAGCCCGGGATGTGGCTGACCTCAGGGGTTCAGCTTCTTCTCTTCTGTAAGCAGAAGTCTTTCTGCAAAGCTTTCCAGTCCATGACTGTGCTGTTTCCTCTAGAAAGCAATCACATTGGTTAGGTATAATTTATCCTTGGTGCCAGTCTTCTCTGCTTGGAAATGACTTCCAGGGATAGAGATTCATTCCTGGCATTCCAGAGATTAGCCTCTCTTCTTTCAGTGCTCCTTCTTGTTTTGTTGTTAGAAGTCAGGCATGGTGTTTACATTTTTCCAGCTACCAGAGACCTACCTAGGTCATCATGACTGTTCAAAGACTTCAAGAAAGCTGCTTTACAGTGACAGAGTCCAATTTCCTCAGTGCTCTTAGATGCATCTCATCCCAATTCATGGATACAAGAATGCTGAAGTGCTCTCTGGCACTTCTACTGTGGGTGATGCTTCTCTCTCAGGATCACTAGAATGTCCAGGGATCTGGAAGCCTAAGTAGAGTCAAGTAAAAACAGTCAGAAATGCTCTTCACCTTGACGTTTTTCTGCCTTTTGTCACTAGGTCCCTCACCTCTGATCAGTGGGCCCATACTTTATTTAGCTTTGTTTCTTTTTCTGTTGTTGCTATTGTACTCAAGGAAACCTTTCCTGTTACTTTTTACATCCCTCACTAGTTGCAACTCTAGATGAGCTTGTGATATTCCTAATCTATCGCTATTCACTTGGGCAATGTCTCTGTTCTGTAGCCTGTCCCCATTCCCACCTTCTGTGTGTTTCCATGACTGAGCTCAGCTGGAGTCCATTGTTCACTGCTTTCAGCAATGGTTACTCAATTTTTTTGCACATTGGAATGGACCTTTCTGGGCTCTCAGGTAATTTTATGCTAAAAAAAAACCACAAACATGAAGCTTTTTTTTTTTTAAAAAAAAAGATTTTCCAGTTCTAGTCTGCCATTGTAATTGAATATATTTCCTGTGTACATAGTAGGAAACAAAATGGCACTTGCTGGCAAATCTGATTGCATAAGAAGGAAAGAGAGGAATAGGG
>JAOWBP010004096.1:2880408-2891171 GCA_028571105.1 Tragopan temminckii | reverse complement strand
TCCTGTGTACATAGTAGGAAACAAAATGGCACTTGCTGGCAAATCTGATTGCATAAGAAGGAAAGAGAGGAATAGGGAGTGGAAGCAAAAGGATTTAATTTCAGCATGCACAATTCAAAGCATAAGGAAAATTAAAATGATGAATTATGTCTCAAGGACCTACTGATTTCAACTCTTCCTAGTAGTCATTGTCTAGCTGACAAACAGTTTTGTACTATTTCATTGTATTGAACAACTTTTTCTTCAAAAATTTTCCATCTATTTTTAATCAAAAGATTGTAATGAAAAAATAAGCACAGGGCACTATGTGCTGCTTTTTGACAGAACTGTATCCACTTTGGTGTAGGTTAGATCTTCTCCTGCCTCTGGGCATGCGGCCTAGAATACATGAGATGGAAAAGGGTCTTATCAGCGTCATGTATAGAAGAAAGTAGCTATCTGAATTTATTGTTCAGCACACCTGGAGTCTATTTTAATTCATGTGAGGCTCCTTCTTTCTGCAGAGTTAGCACCAAATGGTTACTGTAGGAAGATAACAGAAGCTAGAAATGTAGTTAGAATATGTTCGCATGTGGCAGGAAAACCAAGCACACCAATGTGCTTTCTCTGTTTAACTCACACTATCCCTGTGACCCTGCAGCACTTCTTGCTGATGTATTGCTGTAACATTACTTGGATGATGTTTTGTTATTTTCTGAATGTTAACCTGCAAGAATGCCATCTTTGCTTCTTTACTTTGAGACACATTGATGTGCCCTGCAGCCCCCAGTTACTGGGGGGGTAATATTATGCTCTTTTTCTAACAGACAGGATTCCAATAGCACCATATGTCAAAAAATCCAACCAATTCCAGTCATGCACCCACACTGTCCAGCTGTCACTGTTATAATTATTGAAACTAAAGCCCAGAGAAGTTTGTAGTTTTGGTAATACTCTAGTCTCCTTAGATCTTTACTACTGGTGTTATAGCTGATTAGGACCCTGCCAGCCTTCTGTTGGTCTCTTGAAAACTGCTGTAATTCTCATTCATCATGGAAGCTAACCAGCTGCTCCAGAGCCATCCCATCAAATATGTTGCTTGATGTTACACTTTGCTGTTGCCCTGACCTTGATACTTTGGCTGTTGGAATAAAGGCTGCTTATTATGTTGAGGTTGCTACAAAACTATCCCACTTACTCCATTCTCCACAGAAAAATTGAAAGCATTTTCATTTAGTTAGCTGGTGTCACTGTGAAGACTGCTACTAATCTGCTCTAATTTCTCCATTATCCTGCTCTGTTTTCTTTGAATGTTGGAGGAAAATCCAGTGTGTTGGTTGTGCAGATCATTAGCTCCTATTTACAGGCAGAAAGGATCATAACAATTTAAAAGGCAGGCTTTTACTTTTTTTTTTTTTTTTTTTTTTTTTTTTTGAATAAACACGAGAAATACTCCCAACCAAAAACTGGCTTTCGTTTAATTCATAGTTTTAAAATACCTTGAATAATTCGATCAGAAAGAACTAAGAGATTTGATCCAGTGGATCAGTTTTCTTTCTCCAAGTCCAGACTACAGCATTTTGTGTATTCTCACTGGCTGGCCCTTTGGAGTGGCCTAAATTCAAAGTTTTCTGGGCAGTTGGTTGTACATGATCCCCCTTTTGGGACTCTTGGTAGTTCTCCTTAAAGTGAGTTGAATAATAGGTGAGATTCAACTGTTCAGTGGGAGACTGAAGGTGAATAATGAGGAAGTCATCATTCAAAGAGCTCAATACAACTCGGCCATAAGATATGGGAAGAAAGTAAATTGAAAGAAAAACAACCGGAGATGTGATCAGCAGCAGAAGGATGTGTAAGAGAAACGTGACACATGGATTGTATCACAAATAAGGAAGTTGAGTGAGACATTTGAGCTGGTTATGCCAGCAGTGAAAGGCAAATCTGAGCAAATGGTTGAGGATGTCAAGCAAAGAGCTAGTGATGGAAAGAATATTTTGAAGTGCCGGAGTATAAATTATATTAAAAAGTTTTTCAAAATTACCCATAATAAATGAAGGAGAATAAATATTAGAATTCTGAGGCATATAAAAATCTTGGTAAGATATTTTAAGATGTAAAAGCATAGGTACAGAGCTCTGGCTAGTGTGCAAGAGCAGAATTTGCAAAAAGCACCTATAATATATAGAGTATGAGCAAGTTACAATTAGATATTTGTAAGTGATATTTGTAAGAAGATAGAAATTGGTACAATATAGTCGAATCTACTACAATCTTTTGTAGTCTTGAAAGATAGTCTTCTGCTATCTGGTGGAAATGGTATATTTTGGGAGATTATGGCCACCCAAAAATTGATAGAACACATTTACAGGAAGTTACGAATAGTATTTAGAGACGTCAATAGAATGGATTTCCATAGTCACAGGAATAGAGCAAGCCAGGTTGCTGTTATCACCTTTGTTTGGTTTAGGATTAACTTCTGAATTAAAGACTGAAGGGAGAAGGAGGAAGAATTATATTGTGTGAGAAAGTGAAAAAATATAGCTTCTCAGGTGATACTGTTCATATGGCTTCATTAGAGGAAACCATCAGAGGTTCCTCAGAGAAAATACGACCAATGGGCAGATATTCAGACTGAGATTCACACACATAAGATAAGAAATAACAGTTGAGACAATTTATAAGGGACTGTTAAAAGGCAGTTCAGAGAACTTCAGATAGCTGCTCTTTTGCTTTTTCTTCTTGTTTGATAATAGTGCTATTTCTTCTTACCAAATAGAGTATTTTGCTCTACTAAAATTATCTTCAATATAAACTCTTTAAAAATGGAAATATGTAGGAAGCGGCACTCTGGAAAGCTGTATACAGACCTTTTATATTTAATCTAATGGCTCTAAGTATCTTTTGAGAATCTGGAGAGGTCAACTTAGTTGAAAGTGCTCTTACAACTGATGGCTAACATACTGCTACTACTTCATAGCAAGTTTGAATGCAGTTCTATATGTTTGAATGTTCTTAGTGATGTAAATATCAAGTCCTTTCCCCTTGTCTTAAATCCAAAAACTAATTGGGAAATTTCCTAAAACCCTTGATCTATGTATTCAATGGTCAAGTGCCCCCTTTGTGCCAACTGTGTGTAGAGTATGGGGTTTTAGTTTGATTTAAATGAAAGTTGGAAACCACTGTAGAAGGAACTTTGGTTGGTTTGGTTGATGACATACATAGTTTTCTTATCCTTCTGGTATGATGTAGTTGGAGATCATGTGCAACATGTTTAGCTCGGTTACATATGATTTTCCAAAACAAATGCAAGTTTAATAGTGCAACTCTACACATCACATTGGCGATGCTGCAAAATAGTTCAAATAGCCTAATAAGTAACAGTAAATTGGATTTTGGTTCACTGCTTGCACACAAGAGGTAAAATTATTTTTGAGAGCAAAATGTCCAAATGGAATTTGAGGTGACACAGGATACTGATATCATTGTATTGACCAGTGTTGCAGTCTGTATATTAATTTTGATATGCAAACAATGAGTGCTTCACAGATAAGCTGCCTGCTAATCCATGAGATCGGTGCTTAGAAAACAGAGTCATGGTTTCTGTGAATGGGAAGAAGTGAACTGATTTCTGTGATTTCTTGATTTATTACATGTACGCTAGCTGAGGCAGGGGAAGTAACCAGCTCTTCTATGCCACAATCGAACTGTGTTTAACAAATAATGCATTCATTTTTTATTTTTTATACTTAAAAAAGATTTTATGAAATTACTCATTTTTTACTTTTAGGCTGTTGGGTTGGCATGTAAAGAAAAGCTTGTTCTCATCAGAGACTTTGAAAATTAATCAAAGAAAACAATGCTTTTATAAACTTTTTATGGAGTTTTAAAAGAATGCAGAAGTAGTTGTATAATTAAGGTGATGGATTGATACCCATCTTCTTTATTAGGAAGAAATGTTACTTTAGTCCAATTTCATAATTACTTTAATGTTGATGTAGTTGCAGGGGTTTTTTGTTGTTGTTGTTTAAAATAATAGCATGTAATAGAGGGGAAAAAAACAACAGCCGAGAAAATAATAGTTGTTCATAAGATGTTACTTCATTTTTTTTCAAGCTGACAGTGTGGTACAGGAGTCTGCTAGGCAGAAGAATGCCAAACTTATTTTTATCATTATTGCTATTATTGCTGTTTATTACAATAATGTACTTTAAATTTACAGTCTTGAGCCATCATTGGTATATAACACTATCTGTATAGCTATACGTATTTAATTATTTGTGGAAGGTATTAGTATTGTAAATACAGCTTATCTTTGTTATAAGAGTGGCATTAATAACAGAATTTCATAAATGCCAACATATAGTACGATAATTTCAAGACTCTCTGAAAATATGGTGTATTGTATGTAGCTAAAGATGTTCACAAATGCATGTTTTGTGTATATGGGGAGGGGGAGGAGGGCTGTTTTCTGCTTAGAATGCTTTCTGATGCATAAATATTAGCATTAAATAATTTTGAATATCTTGTTTCCTAAAAAGATTAGTTGCTCTTCTCTACGTGATAAATTGTGCAAGAGTTATTGTTTGCACCAGTCTTCATACTGTATTATTCTGTGTAGCTTTAAATAACCAACTTCAAATTATGCTCAGCAAGCTGTTGGGAAAGCTTGGAGAAATCTGAGAGCTGAAGGGCCAATTTGTGCCCTGACTTACATCCTCTGCAAATGCACTGACTTTGTGCTGGTAGTAAAGTGTATAAGGCAGTACAGGATTTGCACTGCGGCACTTAATTTTGATTTAACTTTGTTCTTTAAGAAAAAAAATAGTAGCATGAAGGAACAGTGTGCCTGTATGTTGCTACTTTGTGCTTAGCATCATTTGCCCCTCTTTTACATTGCATCTCAAAATTTACATGAGACAAAAAAAAAAAAAAAAAAAAAAAAAAGATATCTAAATGCTTGGCTACCAGAATTCCAGTTTGCATTGGAATCATAGTTTGCATTTGGAACTAAGACGTAATGAGATATATCCTTTGTATGAAATATACTTATCTCATATGGCCCTTCATCTGTTTCATCAAAGAGGTAAGTGAAAGCCAGATCTTTTTTGGGTGCTTCTAGATTGTCCTGTCTCAATGAGATGTTTTGCAGTCCATGTTGCTCGGTTAGCAGAGGATATCTCACTTACTATTTGCATCTGAAATTATATTTATGGTGGAGAGAGGCTGTGGAAATTCAGCTTCTTTAAATATGGTTTGGATCATAAGAAATCCAGCTACCTTTAGTAATGTAAAGTATCAGTGAATCATTTTGTCTGACTTTGTTTCTGGTTCTCTTTAAATTGTCCAGGGAGTGACTTTTCATGCTGGAAACTAGAAAGACTGAAGAAAACATTCTTTGGCAATAAGAGTCATTTTATTACAAAAGGGTATTCTAACCTTTATTTCTTCCCTCTTCCCTTCTTCAGCAAGAAGACCTCCAGTTCTCGTTGTTAAGTGATTGACAGAAAGTGACAAAAGCAATGACATTTGTGTGTACGCCTAGTATTAATTCTAGCTGTGTCAATAATTTCACACACCAAGTGAGTGTTGAACTGAACTGTTTCCACTGAGCTTAGAGACAAGGTGAAGAATTCCAGTTTTTTTAATGATCTTTGGGGAAAAAAATGAGAAGATTAATGCTATCAACCTTACAGTAATTAGGCACAAGTCTTCTTAATAGTAAGAGTGTAAGGCCAAATTTGCCTTTTTTTTCTCTCACTGTTTACCTTGTGTATGTTTATTGTTCAGGTATTCCTGATGAAATACGTAGGATTATCATCTCAGCACATGGTAGCTCATCGTATGGGCATGGACTTTGTGAATCAGTCATTCATTTCATTCATTTTCTGCTTTCTGTTCCGCCAGATATTTACAATCCATCTCACCACTGAAAACAGTAATAATTTCAATGGAAAAAACAAACAAACACATAATGTTTAATTACTGTCTAGTCCACAGATCCTCCCATTGTTATTTTCAAGTGAAGAGGAAGCTCACCCCTTCACAACTGCTAAACTGCTAAGCTGTAAAACAAATGGTAGTAGAAGAGAGTGAACCAAGTTGTGCTACTATGCAGTGTTAGCTACAGTTTGTTTTCATAATAGTTTGACTTGGCAGTAATTGTATTGGAGAAGTTGGTTTTGAGTTACAAGAATCACAAAATTAGTGCATTTTTTTTTGTGTGATTAGTGACTTTGAAAACAATTGGCAGGAAAACCTTGCTGGCTTTAACCATTCCTTTCAGTCATGGTTATTGCGTAAGCCTAGTTTGGCTCTTCTACAGTCTTATGTTTTCCAAGCATTCAGTCATGAATTTGAATACCAGATTCCAGCAAAATTATAAACCATTTGAAATGTTCACTGAACCTGGAAATGCAATGAGTAAAATTACTGGTAGATATCATAGACTAATGAGAAGAATTAATGTGGGTCAGACATAGCGATGCTTAACCTCTGCAACTTGTCTAAGACGTACAATATATGATCTTTCCCTAAGTGATTGAAGAAAATCCACTTAAAACTATAATATGCAAAAAATGCTTTAGAAAAAGAATGTAAACTTTGTCAGTCATACTCTAGAAAACAGTTGCTGAAAACAAGACCTTTTGGCTTTCAGATCAGGGTCTCTTCACCACCATAGTAGAATTTCCGGCACAATTCTACAGGAAAAATAAAGCCTTAACCTTCTTTATTTCCCTCAGAGCCGTGAAGTCTTACTCTTAGGATTCCTACTTAAGTGCTCTTTTGAAATTTTTTCATGACCTCCTCACATCTGTTAGGCCAGTTGTTCTCTTATGGCCTCTACTACCCCAGACTGCCTTTTGTCTTTTCAAGTAGCTAGAGAAGAGGATGTCCATGAGGACTCCCACTGAGATATTCTTCATGTTGGTGAAGGTTTAAGCTTTGTGTAGGAAACCCATCATAAAGGGAAGAAAGGCTGAAAACTTCATTTTGCTTTGGTTCCAACTAACAGTTAATAAGTACCATGTTTTTCTGTTTTCTTGTAGAAAGTTTTGGAAGCTTACTTCCATACAAGAATAATTTTTGAAAGATCCTTTAAGGAAGCTATTAATTCTGGCATATGGAGAATTTATAATTTCTGCAAGTGTTATGCAGGAGAGACCCTATAATGCGAACATATGATGCATTTTAACTCACATTATAAAATCTGCCTCCATATCTGGCAATGATTTCAAATTTCCTGAGATCTCTATTTAAACTGTATCAGAAGTCCAAAGCAGAAACCATCAGCTGGAGGGGAGGTGAAGTTATGGTATGTTATGCTTAGGTAAAAAATAGTAACAAGATATTTTTATTGTTTTGGCAGCAATAAAGCAAGGATGTGTACAATTTCAATACCAATTTTAGCATTTACATAGTTGATGGTCTGTCACTCTTCTTCCCTGTCTCCCAAAGGCATTGTCTGATGAGTTTCCAAAATGCATTTCATCTCAGGAAGATAACTGTCACTCATTCTGCTGGCCAAAATTTTTAGGAGGGTAAGGAACTATTAATTGATATCAGCATGAGGATCTCTGGTTGTTATTCCTCCAGGAGCTTCCTTCTCTTAATACCGGTATATTTAATTCGATGGTTTCCACAAAGAGTTGGAATCCTCCCAGTTGCTGTCTCACCTCTGACCAACTATCCCAAGCATGTCTTTTAAAATAGATGCTTAGGAAGTGTTTTGCTCTTTTCCCTTTGGAGTATGGGAAGAAAATACTGTATTTGGGGGCTGTGGATCATTCTTGTACAAGTAAAAGGAATGTAACATTGATGAAAATAAGGATGGATTTTTTAGTTCATGCTCTTTTTGCTTCTTGTACTATTTATCCGTTCTACAGGTTGATAGGAAGTTCTGCAAGGAAATAAGGATAAAAGAGTGTTTTTTAACTACAAATCAAATATGTCTCAGATATTAGGGCATTGTTGATGGTGAAGAATTTTTGCTGTCCCCTTACGAAACTTAATTTTAATAGATCTAAATTAATTAAACACTGAAAGCAGCTCAAATACTTTTTTTTTTTTTTTTTTTTTTTTTGTCAGGAAGCACAGTAGGCTGGCTTCAGAAACTGGCAGAGAGTTGAATTATTTCTGTAAAAGTTTTTATACATTCTGAAAACTTATATAAATTTCCTTTTAAGCTTGGGGTTTGAATACCAAGCCTTTAAATGATGAATTGAGTTTTTATTGTCTTGTTGTAATGGAAAAGTTGACCTTAATTATTATCAGATGAATAGCTTACAAGTTAATACAGGAAAAAATGAAGTAAACAATGTATTTAGAAAATTATATTTTATTCTCAAAGTCCTTAGAAAACTAACATTGTAACTTAAAATCGCATCAAATGAAGATGTTTGTAGGTAGTGGTTTTGATTCCTTGCCACCTTCCTTTATTCTCCTCTAAAAAAAATAAATAAATCAAACACAAAACAGTTTTAGACAAAAGCTGTTTCTATCATATTATTTTTTTCCAAGACAAACTCTCAGTGCCCAGACTTTTAAACAAGTGCTTTATCCTTGAAAATTAAAAGAAAATATTTTCATGTAATCAGTAAATTTTGCTATGAAACTTTACAGCAGCTATATTAAACGATAAGAATAACTACTATTTTGAAATTCTGAACATCATATAATTAGACCAGCCTTTAAGAAATATTCAGAGTTAAGGCACATTAGAATGTATTCCACAACATGGAGACAGCCCTGACAAAGAAACATTATTCTTAGATTTACAATTAATTACCCTTATGTCTATACCTTGCATTCAATTTGCATATCTTAAAAGTGCTGTAAATTTCATAGCACTCCCTTGTTATTTAAGATCATTCCGCTTAGTAAAAGTTTCTATAGTGATAACTTTCTC
This sequence comes from Tragopan temminckii, assembly GCA_028571105.1. Lineage (NCBI taxonomy): Eukaryota > Metazoa > Chordata > Aves > Galliformes > Phasianidae > Tragopan > Tragopan temminckii. Next base: position 2,882,287 of record JAOWBP010004096.1, on the reverse strand, counting down.
TTGATTATGTAGTTGTGAGGTCAATAAATCTGGCTTTACTTTGCTCTACAATGTTATAATTTTTCTTTTTTTGTGTATTTTTCATTATTTTGCTCCTTGTTCTTTCTGCCCTCTCATTTATAATCCCCCAAAGAACCAGTAGATAGAGAAGTCTGGCTAGAAGACGAAGTGAGTGGTCAGATTCTCAGATGTTATCTTTTTCCCAGAACGCACTGGTACTGGGTGTCTGACATGTTCTATACATCTTTCTAGTGTCAACCTCATTAAACAAATACAACTTGATCTATAGCTCTCAAGAAATGAAATTTCATGCAATGAATTTTCTGTATTCCAGTTTGTGTTCTCCCACTCTCTTTTCTGCTTCAGCAGAAAATTTGTGCATTCTTGACTTCTAGTATAATGTTGTGCCATCAGCATTGATAAATTTGTACCCTGAAATTGATCAGTGTTTTTCCGTTACTTAAAGAAATACCTATATTTGAAGCTCCCAGCTTGGTTTGTTGCTTTCTACAGAAGAAACCATTACTGCTGTAGTAGATGTGATGTACTATTTAGAGTGTCATTCAGTATGTTTCATTTGGTCAGATATTTACATGCTTTTGCTCTGAATATGAGGCATATCTGTTGCAACATACTTGTAAGCATCCTAGTCTTCTATAGGTAATGATGTATAAATGCTCTGGAACTGCTATATGGTCTAATTCAAGGTTAACACAATATCCTATAAACCAGAAGGACATTTAACACTTTGCCAGAATAGTAAATACTGCTTTCAGCCTTTCCCCCACTCCCTTCAGCTTAAAAGAATTTTAAAAAGAAATGTATTTTCAAACTAAAATAAACCTTCTTTAATGAGACTATATATTATTTACAGAAAAATGCCACTAAGCTCAATTAGTGCTGGTCTCACTACTGGGTAGAATTGAAGTTTTTGAATTTTTTTAATGTAGTTCATTGAAGTCATTTACTGAATCTGGGGCAATACTCTATTTTTAATCAAGTTTAAAGATATAATGCATGAGAAAACATTAAGACGCTGTATGGATTTTGTGCTGCTGCAAAAACACACAGACAAAAGCGTGAAATTTATGCAACTTCTTTCTTTAACTAAGAAAAATTGCTTGAACGTTATTTTAAACAGGTAATTCCTTATTATCACTTCTCAATATTATTAATTGGTCGATTATTAGAGTTATTGTAGAAGCTATTATTACAGTCTTTTTTGTTTAATATTTTACTAAGTAACGGTATTATTTAAAACTAGTTTGCTGGACAACAGCAGCCATTCTAAGCATGCCTAGTGCCCAGAAACAGGCGTATGATAACGGAAAGCAGAACTATCGGAAGCAGCAACTATGTATACTTCATACAGTAAACAAAAACTCAGAATGCAGTATTTCAAATGGTTTCCTACTGAGCCATCCAGTTGTTGTGAACTGGAATTTCTCTCAGGCCTTTTAATATATAGTTTTGAGGATCTAAAGTAGCTGCATTTATCCTGATTTTTATGGTCTTGATACAAGCAAATGTTCAATATTGCTCTATTCTATTTGATTATAGTATTACATTTCTATTAAAATGATTTTTAAAAACCTTCTCAAAATTCCAATAACACTATTTCAAGGAATATAACGTGGTAGTAGAGATTATCTACCCCTAGAATACCTTGGCGAAAATATTCAAGTAGCAAGAGTTTTTCTAGTCTTATGTCCTATATACATCTGTTAAATTACTCAGAGATCTCATTAAATAAAGCTAATGTACTTGTAAAACAGTAGGGAGAGACAGTATATCATTGTAACTGTTAGAAAGAGCCATTCTGGTGAGGAGGGAGCCAAGAAGGCTAGGTGTATGCTGGTCAGTGTAGATGTTTCTAGGC
>JAOWBP010004096.1:2857908-2875408 GCA_028571105.1 Tragopan temminckii | reverse complement strand
TCCCTTCACAGCTTTGTTGCTCTTCTCTGGACATGCTGTAGTGCCTCTATGTCTTTCTCGTAGTGAGAGGCCCAAAACTGAGCACAGCCCTCGAGGTGCTGCCTTACCAGTGCTGAGTACAGAGGGATGATCACTTCCCTGCTCCTGCTGACAACCCTATTTCTAATACAAGCCAGGATGTCACTGGCCTTCTTGGCTACCTGGGCACACTGCTGGCTCATGTTTAGCCAAATGTCGATCAAAACCCTCAGGTCCATTTCTTCCACAATCTTGCAGCTACTCTGCCTCCAGCCTGTAGCTTTGCTTGGGGTTGTTTTGGCCAAAGTACTTTGTGTTTAAGTATATTGTTTAGCATTAGGGGACTAGGAAAGAAACACATAGGCTCTCTTGTATATCGAATATAGCACATTATTTGATTGGGAACTGAAAAGTAATTGTAGTAACACTTTGAGCCTTAGACATTGCCATGAACCATGTTTGTTTTTTTCTTTTTTTAATAAGCAAACTTATTTCTATTAACAAACTTATTTTCATTAACGATTTTAACTTAATACATCATTGTAATATTCCCCATAGTTTTTTTTCAAGTTGCTTAACTGGGTGTTTGTCTTTTCTTTAAGAGGATCATAGGAAATACAAAATCTCCATTGTAAGCCATCAGTACGGTTTAAACCTGGGAACCTGAGCATGGATAATTTCATGCTTGTTTGAGAAAAAGGAAGTCTGGTACCTGGCAGCAGACTTATATCTTTCACTTGGATTAACCATAACCAAAACATACTTTACAAGTATTGTACTAAAGCATAAGGAGGTATATGCATATGTTATATGCCAGACATTTCCAAGAATATTGCTATGAGAACGTTGAACAATGTCAGTCACTCATCTGAGTTAAGCTTAATTCTAAATTCTAGGTTGCTTAAGCAGAAAACAGTTTATGGTGGTGATAGTGTTTTGGGAGTTTGGTGTTGGGACTTAGGATACACCTTGGTTTGTGCGTTACCAGCCATATTACTCTCTCATGGTTGTTTTGCAAGTTCTTACTGGCAGAAAGAGTTCATACTTTAGGTTCATTTGGAGGTACTTTTTAATGGACAGATTAGTGTTGTGTTAGTTACACAGCTTCTGAGATTTTCTAATAACTGAATCATGACAGTGGAACCTCAGAGCATGTTCTGCCAAACACAGCATGACTAAATGGAAATATCTTTAATTAATTTATCTTTAATTACTAAATTAAAGTAATTCTTATGTAATCTGTTGCTGAAGTAGCCTTATCTGGTTTGTGATGTAGAATGAATAAGTAAATGAATAAACTAAAGGCAGAAAGTGTGTGAATTGTAGTTATGATAACCTCAAAAAGATTTTTTTTGGATCCAGCCTGTTTAATCTGAGGCATGTGCAGGCATTTGGACCTGAATTTTGCATTGGAAAAAAACTGAGAAGCACTCATAATATTGCTACTTTCTCATGTAGTGTGTTAGACTTAACCTCAGTCTGTTCATGGATAATCCTGCTCTCTGGCTCCATAACTGTTAATGAGAACAAGTAGTGAAATCCCACAACTGATCTCAACTGGAAACCCAGCAGAGCTGCCACTAATAAATGGTGAATATAGTATTCCCCTGTTTATATCCAGTGCCTTTGGAGTTTCTCAAATGAGGTGCAGGGTTGCTTTTCAGAGCTATGTAAAATGTATATTTCGCGTGGTTTTACCAGTTCTGAAAAGAGTCACAGTTAGGGAGCTGTCAGTCAAAACAGCTTTGTTTAAAAGTTTTGAATAAAGCGTTGGTGTATGAATCCTGCCTCTTCAGCTGACCTAGATGTGCTATGTCTAATTATGTCCACGATGCATACTTTTAAATGCTTCTTTTTCTTTGACACCAATAAATTTATTCTAAATCTGTTTAATCGACTAAAAAAATGTGATTTCCCCATTTTTTTTCTTCATTGTATTTTTATAGAGATGTAAGATGTCTGGCTTCTTTACTACTCTACCATGAGAAATAAGTTGTGGCTGGAACTTCTGGGTTTTATCTTATAGGAACCCTGAAGAACTTAGATATAAGTGAAAAAAACAGTGCTAGAGAAGAAAACTAGAAAATTACTGAGAATCTTGCTTTCTGCATGGTGATAGAGTACCTGGGTTCTGCTGACACCCAATCACTCTCTGTTTAGGAGGTGATCAAGACAGAAAAATGTTCCCAAACTTCTGAAACTGAAGGTGCATTATCTTGCAGCAGGCACAGCTATTTTGTCTACAGACGAGGACAACACTGCTAATTCTATAACCATAAAATCTGCAGACAATTTGGGGGACACTGACTGGTTTCCCTACATCTAAGAAGAAAAAGCTTGAATTCTATCCTTCAGACTGAAAGATTAAGAGGTGCTTAGCTGCTCAAATTACATTCCCAGTTCTACACGCAGAATTGATCTATGCTATATTTGTTTCATTATGAAGCAGGGAGAAATGAACAGAGCTTCTACCTTAACATCTAATAAGTAGTGAGAATCCTGTACAATTTTGGAAATCAACATTTTTGCAAATAAGTGTAATTTAGCAGTACAACATGTTAAACATTGTATTTAATCAGTGAGTATTTTAACCTCACCATGCTATGTCCAACACAAGTGTTGCTTTAGTATGATGAATAAAAAGGCAGGAGTCCATTTCCATAACGGGGACTCTTCCTCATAGTTGTGCTAATGTCAGTTGTTTGTAGTGATATGTGCTCACTAGGATATTTTCATTGTTACATTCTGTTTCTTTTTCTTCTATTTTTATTTTTATTTTTATTTTTCCCCTAGTTCATAGTGAGAGGTAACTGAGCCCATAAACATGTAGCCGGTTGCTGAAGAAAAGCAGTACTACCCCTTAAATGTGATTAATATGTTTGTTGTTTGCGATACAAATAGGAAGTTGTCACATGACCTTACTGGGAATAAATAGACTTGCTCTTCATTTTGTTTTAATCAGTTAATAGCACTTTTTTCCTTCAGCCTTTCAGTGTGGTTTACAGGCAGTATTGGCCAGTAGGCATTTGTACTGCTTTTCTTTGATTCGAAAGAAAGTGAAGAATACAGGAAAAATATCTGAACATGAGTCATTGCTGAATATTCATTAAGTAAGATGTCAGACCAATTCAGGTGGGAAGGAATGCCAAAAGATCAGGTAGTCCAGTCTCCAATTCTACTGCTTCAGTAGTAGTTCTGATTCCCCTTATTTAAGCACTCCTGAAACTCTGTGTTCATTGAGTCTATGAAGGTTTTACCACTGAAAGCAGAGTTCAACTTAGCATTAAGTTCATCTCTTTCCTGACGAAATGTTTTCAGAATTGCAAAATTTTTTTCTGGTATGGAAAAGCCATTTTATATCCACCTCTATAATGTCTAAATATGAAGCATCATCTTCAGTGTCCTGAAATTTTGCTTTCAGAGAAGCAGATTGTAGCCATGCTTATTTGATGACCCTGTGTTTCCCCTGGGGTATAGCAGAAGAGGCTGCTTAGAACATCATGTGTTACTTATCAAGTGAGTTTCATAGTCCAGGCCCTGTACTGACACATTTCTATCCATCCCCTGCAATGCATACAGCAGGAGTATTCCATCTGCTCATAATGAGGCATAGCAGGGGAGTAAATCTTATAAACAGAAAGATCCCCATCACTTGCAGTTTCATTGACGAATGTTTTTGCAACAATATTTGCTTGTGACAAAGATTTTTAGCTATTCATTTGTTAAAATATGTGTAAGGTGTTGGACAGACCAAATTAGCCTGTTGCTAAACCTGGCAAGCTCCTTGGCTGAAATTTTCTTGAAGAGGTCCCGTTTCAGGTCACAAATTCTGGTTGCAATAATCTTGCCTAGATACCCATAAAGTACAGATGATAATTTTGTCTGTCTCTACTCTAAGAGTGATGCAATTTTAACTAGATCTGACTCAAAACAAAGCACACGCTGTTCTTTATTTAATTCCTTTTGTAAACAATTTATGGCAAAATATAAATGGAGGATTAAACAAAGGAACGGAAAATAGCACTCTGTAAAGGTTTTCTTTTTAAATGTAGGCCTCTTTGTACGATAGAGTACTGCAATGCTTTTTGGAGGGAAATAATTTTCTGTGATATGTATGAAATGGAGTTTTGATAGACAGAATAAGCTGCAATCCAGTTTTAAACTATAGATTTTCAAGCAGATTGATGCAACAAATTGTTAGCAAATAGCAGTTTGCAATTTGATGCTAATTAGACATAAGGCAAATATGTGCCATGACAAATTAGCAGCAAACCATACTGAAAAGGATTAGCAAGAGCTGGCACAAAGACTGCTCGATTTTGCATACTTCTTGTCTTAGTCTAGGAGGTCTGAGCCAGTTTTCCTTCTCTGTAAGCAGGAAACCAGAGCAGAGATCACAGGCATGCTAGAATGCCTTTAATTGCATATTTGAAATGTTTTAACTCTCTCTTAATCCCATGGAGGCTTTTCTCCATACCACCAGCTTTATTATCCTGGGAGATGATCAAGTACTTTATCCGTTTAATATTATAACTAAATACATTATGAGGTAAGTAACTCACAGGGTTATTTACTTTGGCAAACCTATTGTATTTATAAGAAAATACCATATTCTTCCTCATAACACCTTTGCATACCTTCCTATAAATGTTTTTCGGCAGATTTAATTATTAATTTCATTAATAATTTTTTTCCAGAGGTTTATCAAAGTTCTTTATTGATATGCACAATTGCCTTCAGTAATCTAGATCAAACTCATCAGGGTATCCAGAAATCATAATGCAGTTATGTTTACAAAAGACTAAAGCAGGCAGGTAATTTTTAACTCAGCTCTTCAGAGATATGCTTGAATACAAACATAGTCATAAGTGTGACTTAAGATCTGAAACAAATTACTCTTATGTCCTGTGGGTGAGATTATTTTGTTGAGATCAAGAAGACTAAACAAAAGCCACAGTAAAAATACCTCATTACTGGATCCAAGGAACTTGCTTGCTTGTTTGTTTATTTATTCATTGGAAGCTCTCTGATTTTCTTCACATTTTCGTTTCGTATTTGCTGATGTGTACTTTGTCAGTTTAATTTTTAGATATGCAAAACGACTTGTTTATACTTCAGGGGATGATTGGGCAGATCAGAAATACTTAAATACTTTTTATCTTTTCAAATCTCAGTTTCTAGAACGTACAAAATATTTAACTTATTAGCTGATTTAAGATGCTCGAATGTCTAAGATGGTATATATTTTACATTCCCAACATTCCTATGTCCACATATTGATCAAAAGATTGTTAGAAATAGTTCAAAGGTACTAAAATGTTGTGTGGTTGAATTTATACACACATTTCATTGAGCAAAATAAATGAAGTGGAAAAATAAAAGAATATTATGCACAAAAGATATTAAATTTCTTTCATAAGTCTTGCAAAGAATTCCTCAGACAATTTAAAACATGATCAATAACAAGTTTTGCCACAGTGCTGTCTTCGTGTATAAACAGTATGATAACACACTATTAAGGCTTTACAAAAAGGTGATAAGTTATACTGTTAAAAAGAAAAGGAGAAAGAAAGAAAAAACCCAGACTGCAATTTCTGGGGGCTTTTGTGTGTTATTTACATAAAGGGTATTGTCCTGTAAAAGAGCCTGTGTGCACTGAGGTCTGGAGAAACTTCCCTAGCATTGCCATATTGCCTCTTGTTGTGCTCCTTTTACCAATATTTTTGCCCACTTGTCATGTCACACATAAAATTCAGGCTGTGCCTTTTATGCCTGCAGAATTGCAGCCAAGTTCATTGATTTCTGTTGTGACACAAAGAATAAGGTTGCAAAAGTTTGGGCATGTACTTAAGGATGTATGCTACTTAATCGTGGCTAGCTGTTTCCTCATCTGCAATGCTTTGGAAGCTTTTAACTAATCTTATTAATGATCCAGCTCTTTCTGTAGTCAACAAGCTCGTGCTATATTTTGTTCATTCCTTTCACCTTAATTTCATGAAGGTCTTGAGCTTTGCATTTGCTTCCCTTCCACATCTTTAGCCGCCTCAAAATGTATCTTCCACTGGCTATGCTGGGATGTTTTTGAATATAGAAGGACCCCTGTGAGGAAGTGGCCCCATCTCTAGTTCTGAGTGCATCAACATTCAAAATTGGACGCTAGTTTTCCAATGACTTGAAAGGGATATTGTTAAGAATTTTAGGACTAAAAGTTATGTATAAATGATTGTGTTTTCCTAAGGGAAGTTCAATTCTAGTCTAATCTTCTCATACGGTGTCTTCCCTCACAAAAGCATCAGAAATTTTATGCCCATAATGTATCTCCAAGTCCCCTCACTACTCCATTCTGTGACAGCCTTTCTGACAGTGCCTAAACAGATCTTACATATTCATGTAGATGCACTGTCAGCCCAGACATTGGCTCTGTGTGCTTTGCTCGTCCTTGTTGCGGTGGGGGTGCTGGCAAATCTTTATATTAGAGTACAGATGTTTAAATGCACTCTTTGTCTCGATAGCACTGCTGCGTATTGACACTTTCAATCTTCTGGTGAGCTCCACTATGACCATTAGGTTCACCCTGTTGTCACTGGGTCATGCAGTACCCACTGGCTGTAAAAACAGCTTTGGAATACACTGAAACTCTTCCATGAGGTGGTGACTGCTTTACTGCTGTGTTCTTACTTTAGGCTTTCTTCATTGCCTGTAGCTAGGACTTTGCTTTTTCAGAGACTATGCTGGGACTTTTTGGTCTCTTCTGGTTTCTTTCAAGTGGGTTTTGAATACAAAGTGGTTTTTCTTAAATGTGAATTTGTTTCTAAGTAACAACAACAACAAAAAAAGCATTTTCACAAGAGGAAAAACAAATATTTGATGCAAATGTAACCTATATAAAATTCTTAAACTAGTGGGAAAAAAAGCACAGAAAACATAGCATGGGAAACACTGATTTTGTTCAGGTTACTTCATCTGTCTTGGGAAATCAGAGTATACATTAGAACAAATTCATGCTGATAAAGCATACATATTTTCTGACAAATGTATTAATCTCTGTTTAGATCATGAGATTTGTAATGTACGTTGTCCCTAGGAAAATGTGTGCACTCATGGAGAACCTCATCAACGTAGCTGCAGAGAAGTTAGTTCAGAAGGGCAGATTTTCAAAACTGTTATCTGAGATGGTTCAGTCAAATTTAGAATATTTGAAACCATGAAAATTGGCATCTGCATGATATGTTTTGACTGACTGTTCATTTATCTAAGTTGTTTGTGGATTTATGTACGTACAGATGTGCTACACATTTGACTTCAAAAATCCTATTTGTTTCTGTTGCATCGTTGTGTGTGGAGATGAGACTGCTGATGTGTTCCCCGCTGTGCATCCTGCTTAAGAATAACTTCGATGATTTAACTTTCAAATCCTTCAAGAAATACGTATCAATGTTATTCGTGTTTATAGTACAGACACTGTGATACAGCCTGACACTTCTTTCAGACATTGAAATATTTAAGGTTATCTAGAGACTCAGGAATGCCCGTATAATCATCAAACATTTATTGTCCTTATCTGCATATCTAAAACTCATCAATGAATAAAAACAAGAGAGGAATGTTAATTTTTTAAAAAATGAAACAAAATATTATCCTGGTGTAATTCATCGTTGCTTTCTTTTATCTATTTAAAATTCTTGAATTCACTTTGTTAGCAAATTTCTCTTGACAAGTACACCTATTTATTACTGTTAAGCATCCTTTTTAGGAATGTCTGAAATGACACATGTATTGTTTTAAATAAGATCATAGAGTTAATTTTTAACCACACAAGCAATACACTAACAATAGAGCAAACAAAACATAATTAACAGTTTTATGCCATTCATCAGGATCATTTTATTTGCTGCCAGCTTATACCAAAAGCAAAAATGTTTTGACTTCAATTAAAAATTTTAAACAAAATAAACCTGTTGTCATTGAAAGCAGAGAACATATATACTACTAGGTATTGTGTACGTTCATGAATATTAGTGTCTACAAGCATGGATTTAATAATGGGGGAGTTAACTTTGCTACTTCATTAGCGAAGGATAATGTGACAGCTCTTCTTGCATCCACCCATTTATAGCAAGGCGGTATGGCTCTGTCCCTAGATATATATATTTCATTCTCCCTGGAAAAGACATTTAAAGAAAAAGCACCCCGTGTATATTTTTAATTTTATAGAGAAATTAAAATAGTGCAGACATTGATATCTCAGTATATTAATGTTCTAAAGAAAAAAAAGTATTCTTCATACTGCTTTTTCATTACTTGTTTTTGTTTGATGAATTAACTTTTGATTATTTTTTTTTCTTCTAAATAATATAATTACATCAGGTTTCATAATACATATGCTATTGCTGCGTCACTAGACAGGACCTTACCTTTGGCAGATATCGTGTTGTATTACTGTCACAGGAAGGGATATTTTGAACACCAGAGATGTGTTTCATCCTGAATTTGTGGCTGTTAAGAGTTTGAGTTTGGCTATAATTGTCATCTCAGCAGTTTGAAACTGGAACTATAAACTGCTGAGAGAAAGTACTATACGTACTAAACTCCTATTTATTAAAACACAAATGCTTATTTAATTTAAACATTCCTGAACCATATTAATTCCTAATTAATTTCTGATTTGTTTATTTTAGTAGATTTATTAAATTGTAGACTTAAAGAAATAGAGAATCCCCATAGGATGAAAAAGATGGAGTAAGATCCATACTGAATAACTCAACCTAAGGGCTCACAGCTCCCTGTTTACTTAGGAAATATGCATGTTAGTGTATGTCTATGTAGTTCACTGCAGTCTATGTTAAAAATCTCAGATTATTTGCAAGCAAGCAGATACTTCTGATGCAATAAATTGCAGATTTATGTACTAAAACCTAATGTCCTGAAAACTACCTGCTCAGCATAAGGCATACGGTAACATGGCTGCATCAGTGTCGACTTCCATGGTTTTCCATCAAGAAATCCTGTGGGTAATATTACCAAGCTTTGGAATATTAGTAAGATTTTGGAATAGAAATTATGTTCAACTCCCTTGCCTATATTGCTTAATTCTGAAATTGACAGTTAAATAAGTGGCAGATGGTAGAGAATTTTGCAAACACACAGCGTTTTCAAATTAATTTAAATATACTATATGTAAGTGTGCCACAAGCAGAATCATAAATTGCTGAGATGCACTTGTAGATATGCAACGAGGACTGTAACCTTCAGCTTTCTAGCTGTCAATTTTTTCTTTTGTTCTTTATTCTATTTCTGGAGAAGAAGCTGTTCATCAGTTTGTGAATTTAGGTACAGCAGAAACAGGAAGAAAAAAGATGATCTGGATTAAAAAACTAGCAACAATAATTTAAAGATTTTCCTAAGTGAACACACAAAGTAAGAATGGGCAAATCATCATAAACCATGTCTCTCAGGTTGCTAGAAATGTTTACATTCACGAAGGAATTGACAGCTGCATGAAAAAAATGAGTTAATGAAATGCATTTGCCTGCTTCGAGAAATAATAATGCGATTAGAAGAATGGAGAACAGACCTGTGTTGGGCATATGAAAAGTTAATAGGAAGCTTTCAGATGCACAGAATTAACAATCATTTGCTCGATATGTTTGCTGGATCTACTTGTAATGTAAAAGGTAGAAAAGAGGAGTGTCAGGGGCACAAAGAAACAGAAATATAGACACAACAATTTTTCATTAGTGAAGTCCATAGAACTCTTGGAGGATTTCTGGAGACTTAACCGAAAGGCAAATATACGAAGTTTTGACAAATTCCCTGCAATGCAAATTGTATAGAATTATTTGCACTGTTCATAGTCATTGATTGAATTGTAAATTAATGATAACTACTTGATAGCAAAGCCTCCAGTGAAATTCAGATCCTACTGGAGTCTCTGGGAGATTTCCCATTTCTTTCATTGGGGATGGAGTTTCCCCATGATCATCATTACTGCAGACAGCTCAATAAAAAAGGCTGCTCACTTCACAGCGGTGGTCTTAGTAGCAGCAAAATGGTCGGATGAATAAAGAATGGGTTGGAAAATAATACTGCAAATATTGTGATACCTATCAGTGATATCCTCTTGCACTGAAAACAGTTGAATTCTTACCTTCCTGCTTGAAAATGTGTAGTATAAGCAGGAAAGATACAGAAATAATCAAAAGTATCCAGATGCGTAGAGAAGTTCCTATACAAATAAAGAGTGCAAATAAGAGAACTCATTTTAAGTGAATGAAAATATGGGTAAGATTTCAGATGAAATGAGTGATTTACTCAGGGTTAATCTGATTTCTCTCTTCTCTTTGTTCCATAGTGCAAACAATGAGGTGTGCCAACAAACTGAAATTTGGTAAGGAGGTGCTTTTGAGGTTTTGCAGAATGGAACTTACTGATTAATTAGGTCCTTGAAATGAAAAATATGGCAGGATTAAACCAATTCACTGACTAAAACATAACTAAATGGAACATGCATATTGGCAGTTCTCATAGATAGAGTAAAGTAAGAAAATGAGAGCTTATGTTTATCCTATGACAGATTTTTCAGTGAGTGACCCTTTGGGGTTTTGTCATTTTGACTTTCTCTTTAAAATAGCCATGAAGTCTGTTTGTTATGGGTAATAGGATGCTAAACTAGATGACATACTGCTGTGACTTTTATGACTTCTCCTTCCTATCTTCAACAACATCTGCCACCACGGGGCTGTAATTTAGTACAGATTAGGAAAGAGCGAGAGTCTTCACATGGCCTCACAGGGCAGTACCAGGCCTGGGTCTTACAATCCCTTGATAGAAGAAAACCTCTGCTCTGTAACAGTGAGGACCTCCTGGGTTAAATAAGTGTTCTTCCTGGATCAGACATCAGGAGATCTTCAACCTGTGGTGGAAAGCAGGGTTTACACTTTTATTTTCATCTTTGGGGTTTGGACAATAAGCAAAGCCCTGAAGCTAAGACTGGTCTCTTTTAGACATAGATCATTGCCTAGGCTGGTAAATAGCTTCAGCTTTTCAATTCTATTTTAGCTTTCCAAGTAAAATATGCTCCGATTTGGTATTTCATGCAATGCATTGACTAATGCTTCTGCCACATGATGTAGCAGGAGTTGGTTTGTAATGTCCAGATGCTGTCAATGAACAATTAAAAAAAATATTTTTTTTTACAACACGACTTTTTTTTTCAGGCATAATTTCTTATGATGCAGTACAGTTTCTTAAACAAAATAGTAGAAAAAGCTTAGAATAGCTAGAAATGCTTAATGATTAGGGTGGTGCACAGCTGAAGCATTACCAGTGAAATTGCTTACTTACTGATCTGTTGCCAGGTAGTGAGCCAATTAGCAGTCCTGGTTATTATTTACATTTCATGCTATATATCACTAAAATTGTGGTGTTGATTTATCATTTATATTGTTGTATTGTCAGCATAATTTATTTAGATCATGCTGAGATACCTGGGAAATTAAGTAATAAAGAGAATGGCATGGAATACATCTGCATTCAGAGGTATTTACCTTTCTTTTGATGAGAACTCATCTTCGGGTAAATCATAGATGACTTGGCTGTTCTATTGTTTTTTAAACAAATCTTTTAAAAGTTTATACCTTCTATTTTCTTTTTTTCTCTTACCTGATTTTATTAAATAGATAACTATTGAATAAGTTGCTTTTTGCAGATTGGTTGAAATAGCACTCGAACTAATCATGCCAGCTTAGTTGATTACTGAGCTGCAGAAATCTATGGTGGTTGATACATTATTGAGGTTTCCAGAGTTCCATGTGTATTTGCTTCTTTAATCTCTCAGCACATACTAATGCAGTATCTTTTTTCTTGAAAATCCTTAATTGCTTGTATTTTTACAAAGTTAGATCTTAGAAAATCTTAAATAGGTTGAAATATTGGAATCAGCTCTCCATCTTACAGAATGTAAGTATCTCAAATGTATCCAGTTGACCGACGAAGTAGCCATGTTGGATATTGAATGCTTTTTTTTTTTTTTTTAAGAGAACAAAACTTTTCTGAGGTTTTGTAGTGTTGCCTCATGACCTCTTCCTTTTGATCGTTCTGTCCTTATCCTTTAAGTTAGCTTTCCCATTAAGCAATAATTCAGAGCAAAGGGGAAAAAAAGATTATTTTTCGTAAGATGTTAAGTAACATGACTTTTTTTTTCAGTTACCTTTACTCTTTTTTTCTTTCTTTCCTTTTTTTTCTTACTTTTTTAAGAATAGATCTAACGAAAATGTAGACCAGAACTAAGACATGTTTTCTTCCAGTCCATCGTGATACAGGGATCTTCTGAAAGTGACCTTTGCTTAAACAGCTCTATTGACTCCAGCACCTGAATTTTCTGCCTGTTCTGTAGCACGATTTTCAATTTTCACTAGGCTGCTTCTTCACTGTGACCCTGCTGGGTGTGTTCAGACCTGAGAAAGCAAATAAGCCCAAGGTGTACCCAGTAAATCTTTGAGCAAATATCCAGCAATGTTTAAGCAACCATCTTGTCTTCTATTTACTATTTTTAAGTTAATAATTTTTGCATGCATTTGGTGTGCTGAAATGTTTGTGTACGTCTTCAGAAATAAAGGAGGAAAAAATTCTGTTAAATGGTAAAGAGAGAATCCTGAAAGTGGACCTTTTTAATTGGAGAATCCCTGATAATCCTCTGTATGAATTTCGATATGAGGCTGTATGATCAGAGTGCATGATTTAGTATTTTGGTAGTAGGAGATCTGCTGGAATAGAAACTTGTAACATGGTTCAGACTGTCTGGGTTAACTGAAACCCTTTACAGGAAAGAGCTGTGAAAGAAAATGTAAATGATATCTGACTCAACTCATTTCTAGTAGTCAGAGGAGTCACATATTTTGTTTGAAATCTTCTGCAAACAGCAACAGCTCATGTACAGCACTTCCTGGTAAATCAGTGTGACAATATTCTCAGAGATTGAAATCATAGGTGTGTTATGGATTTTCTGTTAAGCTTTAAGTTAAATAGTCTTAAAGAGTGCTGGGAATCAGTCAGGTGGATTACTTGGACGCTACAGCGGAACTTTGGACATTAAGAAATAACAGACCTCTAGTTAAATATTCAAATTTATCATATTAATAAGCAAAGATACTGTGTTCACGTATTTTGACAATTGCAGCTTATTTTGAATCATAAGTTACTTACGAAATACGAGCGCACTGAAAGCACTGTATTTTATGAAAGCACTGAAAGGTAAGTAACTGGAAACAGCAGTGCATGAGAAGAGGCTGGGAGCGTGTGTGTGTCTTTATGCTTCTGCGTCTGTGTACAAAGATGGAAATACCTTTATTTTTGCTGCAAGATATGCAAATGAGCTGGGAGTTGGGGATGCTTCACTACATAGGTTTACTGTGTGCCTGCTATAAAGATTTCAGGAGGAGGACAGCAGGTTTTCCACTTCCCATGTTTCTCCTGTAACCTCTGCATGTTATTACGCAGCTGAAACAGAATACATGATAGACTGCAGGAAGATGTGGCATTATTGCATCTGTAAGAGAAAAAAGATCATTTGACTTGCTCTTAGCTGTGTTATTTGAGATTCGCAAGATCTCTTCTCACTTGAATGATAAATGTCAAGTTCCCACAGAACCCGTCCCTTATTCTCTTTAAATTTAATGGAAAACATTTGTCCAAGGCAGTTCGTGGTTTTTATGTTTTAATGTTATAATATTGATGAAATTAAAGTTCTTTATTTTAATTTTATTTACTACAAAAGTCAATTGCTTAATCAAAAGCTGATTCCTTTAGGCAGAAAATATGCTTCCCCGAATCCCAGATTTTTAAGTGTTTATTCTTTTGAACTTGTGTAACTTATGTTCTAAATCTTAAGCTTCACTAGTCAGTCACAGGATTTCATTAACAGCATTAGAAATATTAACACATTTCTAGACTTGTTTGCTGTTCTCTGCCACTCCGGTTAATGTGATACTGTGTTGCTTCCAGTGTACTTATCTGCACTGAGTGGTCAAGATCTATCTTAGAGATCTGAAGGAAAGTTTTGTTTGGTCACGTCTTTTATTCCTACTGAAGTTACCAGTTGCTGCTGACAAATTAATTATTTTCATAGCGTGTTTCCATGTACAGATGGAAGTAAGTGTTTATTTCACGAGAACAGTAAAATCTCTCTGGTGTTTGGATTTTCTTCAAAGTACCTTGTGTATCACCAGCACCATGTTGGGTGTGTTTTTAGTAATTCTTGATGAACCACGTCTGACATTCACTTAAGAAGGTGGCTCATGCCTTCTAGTCAGAGGTTAGCCATTCATTCCTCCTTTTAATATGAAAGCAAATGAAAAGTATATACTGCTAAATGCCAATTTTGCCTTGACTTTGGCTTTCTGATCCAGAAAAAGCCAATTTTGTATGGAATAACTCTTTGTTAATCATACACTGATTTCATGTTCTTCTGAAAAAGTATTTTGGAAAAAGTCTGTTATTAATGTAATTAGTCTTTCCAAGTTAGTTGTAATGAACTAAAAATAACTTATTATTGACTAAATATTCTAGGCTTTTAATTGTCTATGGTTCCACTATGTAATGAACATACAACTGTTGAGTTGTAATTAAAATTGTTTGCTACGTGGCCATGAGCTTTCAAGAAAATACCCAGCTAAGTCTGGGCACTTCTATGCCCTTTCTAATTCTGCTCTAGCAATACTAATGAAATAAAAGTGCTCTTAAATGCACTAGTTGATGCTGTGTTTTTTTTGTTTTTGTTTTTTTTAATATCGTATGGTACTGAGGTCTGGTTAGGTAGATCAGAGATCGAATTTAGTGAGAATACAAGCATCGCACACTGCCTGTTTTCTTTTACTACATATTCTTTTCCTTCAGGATCTCTCTCTTGTCTTTGTCCTATCCCTGCCTTTTTTCTTTTTTTTTCTTTTGCTTTTGACAAACATAAATAGCACAAGTGGTACAAATGAACATATTCTGATGTGCATGATTTTCCTTTCTTCTTGAGGAAAACACACTTGCAATTTTGATTTATGTAGCTGTTGTTAACCAAAGGCTGGTCTCATTGATGTGTAGTACTCCAGCCTCTTCTGTCAAAAACTAGTGGAGCTTGAGTCCAAGTCATTGTCTGTTGGATCTGTGGAGATCAGTGGGGTTTGTTTCTGTGTTTTGTGGTGGGAGCTTAGTGGTGCTCTGAAAGTAAATGTCAACAAAAAGGTGAAATGGCTCAAGTAATGAGCGTCTTAAACTCGGCATCTTAAACATTTGTATTTGCTATACTCTGGAAATACTGAAAAATACAGAATGATCAGTGGAGAGTTAAATTAGAAAAGTCTTTAGTATGTTGTGTACTGTACTAGCAAGGCTTATCCCTTTATCATTTTGCTCTCATTCCAAGATGAAGTGGAAACTGGGCAGAGGAAGATTAATTGTCACCAAGCAGGGACACAGTGATTGGAGTGGTGTTGCATGTGCTTTATTGGTCTCAATTATTTCATTCAATAGGAGAATTTAATTGTATACCTGCATTTTGTAGAACTTTTCAATTTTTCATTCCTTGGGACTAGGTGAAAGTTGCTCATTTAGATCAACCCAAATCTTCTTTATCTGGATAATTCTGCTCCCTCCTTGACTTCTGAAGACAAAGGAAGGATTGTATTTCAGAATGAAATTGGTTGTGCACAGTGGTTTTGCTTTATTCTGTACTTGGCTATTGTCTACCACTGGCAAAAAGAAGGGCAAGGAGCAGGGGGGTATAGACGCTCTCATTATTAGCTTAACATACCTGGGAACTCTGATTATCACATGGCTTTCATTTTAATAATGGCTATTTAATACAGCACCCAGTTTCTTCAGAACTCACCCTCAGTTTGTCCCTTCTGCCCTTATCTCATAGAATTGATAAGGAGTGAGAAAATGGATATTGTAACTTTTCTTTGAAATTCCCAATTCTTTTTTTCAGTGTCTTTAGAGAATTGTTTCCCTTATGTTGTCTGCTTGTTGTAGGAAAACCACTGCAAAAACAGTACTGGCACTTGGTTACCCCATCACCTACTATCGGGTGCTATCACTTGGCTTAGCAGCCTCCTACTTCACTGGGGAGTGGTTAGTGGCTCCTTTCAACAATTGCTTCAAAATATATCTATTTCCTAGTTTAAAAGATGAGGACTGTTCTTCTGGTGGCCTTTAGTACAGTATTTTTGGTAGCTAAAAACTGATCTGGCCCCTTCCTAATTACTCGTTTTTCTTCTGGGTTTGTCAGCTCTGAATGTCTCATAACTGTTCTGCTCCCCTCTTCTGGATCAGCGTTAAATTTAAAAACTGAACATGTGTGAATAGTGTTTCCTCTTAGAGTGAAGTAATTGACCTCATGTGGCTGCTAACCAGATTAGGAAAGGAAAGAGCAGAGGGCTGCCATTCTATTTCAAACATCACTTACAAATCCAGAAATGTTGTCCCCATGGGCAGAGATCAAATGAACAATATTTTACTTCTGTACTCAGTCACACATAACCTGTTCACAAGTTGCAGAAGGAAAATGTAAATAAGAAATGCTTAGCATCTATAAAATGTTAGTTTATTCTGCCCAGCAGGATGCTGTGCTGTGGTTATAACCAAACAAGTCTCTATTGGATCTTCCACACCTCGTGCTCTTTGACATCAGCATAAATTCAATTTATGTTTTTATAGAAAAATCCCCTGAATGTGGGGGAAAATGTAAAAATTTCAGCTTTCCCACACTGCTGTGGTTTCATTAACCATTTTGGTTTTTAAGCCACACTTGCATAATCTTTTGTTTTTGTTAAAGCATCAGTGATCCTTTAGCTTATCTGGAGTAGAAAATGATTGCGTTACCAGACATGTTTGATCATGTTACAGGGTGCTTCTCAAGTCTTGTCATCACCAAATATGGGAAAGGTGCTTACGATAAAGCCTTTTCATACATCTATGTGAGTTTTCCAAGCATGCAATCTTGCTATGAAAATTGTCACAGAAAGAGTTTAGTTTTTGTAGTTTTCTGTCTTAACATATCTTTCAGGAAAAGAATATCTTCACATCTCTTAATAGTGTGATAGTTTTCAAATGTATTGTTGTCTGAACCGTTGATTAAACAAAATGGTGCTGATTGCAGCAGGGTGGCTGAATGTGGGCAGAAGGAGTTATTGCAGCCTGTTCACTAAGAAGTCATTTATCAAAGTTTTATCTGATTTCAGAGGCATTAGATTTATCAGTCACAGTTTATAAATGGCATGTCATCAGGATCAAACTGAAGCAATACCTTGCTTCAAGTGCCGCTGTAAAGCAAGTGTAAACATCTTCTACAGATGTACTGTGTCCTTGCACTAGGAGGTATGTTCCATAACGTGTAATTATAACTACCGTTAGTATTTTAGTTGAGTTCTAGATCTTTCATTTATTTTGGTGATCAAAGTTGGATTAAACAAATCTGCTGTGTATCCCAGCCTGG
>JAOWBP010004096.1:2846810-2857808 GCA_028571105.1 Tragopan temminckii | reverse complement strand
AGTCTAAATTGACCCAGATAGTTCTTCAACCAGCCTGAGGAAAAGCGCTAAAACCCCAGTAACACAGGCACTTTGCCAACTTGGCTGGGTTTGGGATGTTTTTAAAAATGTTAGCACCCAGACCTGTGTTTGCAAACTTAAACTGCATATTGTTGGTTAAGGGTGAGATGACTGTTAGACCCTTTAAAAGCATATACAACTTCTTTAAGTGGTTATGAGGGTAAATCTTATTGTCTGAGAAAATGACTTCAGCATAGCTATTCCTTTTATTACAGTGCGGAATGTGAGGGCATTACTCAGTTTAATAAATCCTACTGTATCTCTCAGTCTGTGTAGGCTGATATAAATTTCTCCAGTTATGTCATATTACCACCTTTGTACAGCTAATGTTACGTCTTGATGACTGGTGGCTGATAAATGCAAAACCTCATTTGGTTTGTGAATGATTGAATGCTAACACTGTTTAGATTTCTTAATATACTTGTATTAGCATGAATAAGTAATGAGCATGCCAGGCTTTTTTGAATATTTGATTGTATCTTTATAATGGATTTGTGTCTCTCTCTTTGTGCTAATGTCATTGTAACTTTGTTGGTGTCATAATTCCGAACCTCAGCAATCGATCTTTATCAGCATATCTTAAGTCAATTACCCTCTCATGGCCAAATTACTGTGTCATAATACTTTTCTTTTAAAAGTATCCTGCATATTGCATTTAGGATACAAATAGGTAGTAATTCTATCTACAGTATATTTCTCATTTCCCCATTTGGCTTGTATTAGTGTTTTGATCAGTGATTTTTGTTGTACTGTCTCTGTAAGCATAGATGAATGCACACGTGAAACAGTAAAGCTTCTCCTACTTCTGCTGTTTGACAGAAGGCTGTCTGACCCTTGATACTCAAATTCAGGCATTTCTCACGTGCTTACTTCTAAAAATTAAGCCCTAATATTTCCAGTTTCATAGAAGTAATCATCCATCATTTTCAGTTACATAAAAAAAATATTAATGTTAGAGACAGGTTATTCTAATACCCTAAAAATATGTACTTGAATTATGGTAGATTTTCTGTCATCATCCTGCATCACGTTTACTTACTCATGTTAAATGAGTAAAGAAACTGAAAGAAAGGTGGCAGTCTTGTTAGCAATTTCTTAATAGATTTCCCAAGTATATGTTGCTATTTCTATGAAGTACACCTGAACAGAAGATTAACAGGCCAATAATATTGTCGGGACAGGATGTTGTCTGGGTGTGCAACGGCCTGGCTCTGCACTTCTGAGAATTAACTGCTGCTCTGAGGTGCCAAACTTAGCTGAGTCACCCCTGCAGCAACAATTTTGGCTATGGAGATTTCAGAACCGATCACGTGGACTTTGGTTCATGACAGACTTAAAACTGCTTAATGGCAGATATGGGACCCATTATTCTGGAGACATGTAGTGGAAATCTGATGCTACGTATTTCAACACATCTGTTCCAGTCCTCTCCTTCACTGCATTACTGGTATACCATATACAAGTAACACCTCCTGTATTTCATTACCTTCTTTTATGAGAAGAAACAGTACGAGCTTGAGTATAAGACTACCGGAGGTGGTTCTGCTCCTCCCTTTTTCTTTGAAATCAGCTAGCCAGAAGGTACCAAATGCTTTGCAGTTTTAAAACCATTTAATCAAACTACAAAATTGATGTACAATAAACAAGTCAGTAACAAGACACAACTAAATTGCTAGGTGAGGAAGAAGCAAACAGAAAATAAGATAAATTACCTGCAAGTGATTGGGAAAGAGATGGCCTTGTCGTCCTATCCTATTTTGCTTACTGTTCTTTGGCTACTGACTTCTGGATTAAACTTCAGACAGTCCTCTCCAATTCCTACACTACTTCTTTCTGTCTCAATTCAAAGGCTTGGATCTGTTCCACATTGCTGACAGACCCCTTGTCTTCTCTGGAACCTTCCAGCCTGGCTCCTGATACAGTCTGTGCCTGCAGCCCACTGTCTTGCTGTATCTGCTGTTCTGGACAGCCTGCAGAATGAACACTCTGTTCCTCTCATGCCTCTGCACGGGGCTCCATCTGATCACAGTACAGCTGTCAGAGCAGTGTAACCACAAGGCAATCCACTTTGCTGCCCATCCTCAGAGCACAATAACCATACCATTTTCAGTCCTCTAAACAGAAACCTATGAAGAAATCCATCAGATTGTTCTCTTTGTCACAAGCTTTCACACTGCAAGATTTGTAGAGCATTTTGGTCCACTTTGTGTCTGATAAAGAGAGTATGATATGTTAATACTGGTGATTCTGTATTTTTTAGGGACAGAATGTGATGTGGAAAAATATTGTGACTTACAATAGAGAACATGACCAAACGCCTTTGTGCTTTCAAATATTTTCTATCTGCACTGAAAGGAGTAAAAATGCTTGTTGAGATTTTGGTCCCTGTTTTCCTTCTCATTCATTGTATTCTTATTTTAGAAATATTTGGGCTGAGAGTGGGGTCTCCTTGCAACTTGCCTTATATGCCTTATATGCCTTATATTCAGAAAGGTGCAACTGAATACGCTTGCCAGGAGAAGTCCAGAGTTGAAACGTGCTATCAAGGTGTGTCAAGATAAGAAGCCTACAGAACTGTTACAGATTGGTGTAATGAAAACCTTTGGGAACACCTCAGGCTTTCAAAGACTTATCAGTCTTAGCCCAGGAATGAAATTTTGTGAATCTGCCTCATCTGGTTTGTGAAGCTCTTCACCTTCTTTCTGGCTAGCAGTCTCTCTAATCATATTCAACCTAGTTGCATTCCCATTTGGACACTCTATGTCCAGGCCTGTTTCCTATGAATCTTTATTCTGTGTACTCATGTCCCACTTTTCAGACAAAAACAGAATGTTCTCTGGATCATCAACATCTCACATAGAGCTCTACATATTCAGTCCGTTTAGAACAGCTCTATATTTTGTAGCTTATGAGAATTGTGTGGGAGAATCAGAAGGGTCACGTTTCCCTCTGGAACAGAATGAATGTGGTATAGTTCAAAGTGATGCCAAGTACAAAATCTTATTTCCCTCCTACTTAGGAAACCTTAGCCTCAGAACTTTATGTTAGATGAGCAGATGCATTACATGGGATGCTTTCCAGATTCTTTTTAAGAGGTCTGAGTCACTCAGTGTTTGCCATGCAATGTCCTTTACTGTAACCATGTCCCTAGACCACTGAATAAGCACCAGGAAACATGCTGAGCAAATTAGTAGACCGAATATCAAATTTTTATTGAGGCTCATCATTCAAGTGAACAGTGACAGGAGCGTCAAAACCAAAAATCATTTATTTAAAAATTCACTCTGAATTTGCACTTGGATTTGAAAAATCTTGTTTTTTTGCTTCATGGGACATGCACAGTCATCACCTGCATGACAGATTCATGCTGATGAGCTGATAATTTGACGTTTTCACAAACTTATTCATTTGATAGTGTGATAAAATGGGGCTGTGGACAGTTTTTAACATTTTCAGTATCACTTCTACTTTTCTGGAGCAGTTTGCTGTGTTGAGCATCCGTGCATCTGTGGGACCCCTTTTCGCTAGGTCCTATGCAAGGTCTCAGTGGGTGCTGGCCAGCTTTGCACAACTCCTCTTTTTTGAGGAGGTATATTGTAAGTTTACTTTTTATGGTGGACTTTTCGTATTTCTTACAGTTTACACGTAAATAACTTCATGTACGCAACAATTTTAGTGTTGTTTTATCTCATATTCCCTTAATTCTCTTAAGTTTTCGGTTAAGTTCTATCTGGTGAAACCTATCTGATTTCTGGGTAACTTTAGAGAAGGAGCTTCAGAATACTTTGCAAGAACAAGATTTTGGTGAGCTGTGTGTATCGTTCAGAATGGAGCATGAATTTAAACAGCCAGATTAGTGCTTAGCCCACAAGAACACTTATGAAATCAGGGTTGTTTGTTTCTGCTGTGTTCATATACCTGTGTCTGTCCTTTCAAATCTGTGTTGTTATATTTATATTTTCCCAGCAACTTTTGGCACTACTGTGGGTTTACTAAGTGAGCTAGAGATAGATTCCACTAAATGCAGGTGAAGGCAATGTTACTTTTTTGAGTGGCAGAAGGTAAGGACAACTTCACTCTCTGATGGAATGTAATGCCTAAAATGGGCGGGAAGGATTTTCTTCAGGGTCTTCTGTCTGGAAAACGGACAAATCCTTTGTGAGGACAAATCCTTATAGAAATCCTTTTTGAGTTCGGTCTTACATATTAATGACCAAAAATAGGAATTTCGGTAGTAGGAAAGAAAAATAAATTTAAATGAATAGTGTTCATTCATGCTGTTTCAATGCTTCTGTTAAATGAAAGATTAAAAGTGGTATTCTTAAAATGAAGGCTTGACAACGCTCCCTCTTACTTAAGTGGTGCAAAGAAACTTCTTAACAAGCTTTTCTAGCCTTAATGTCTAACATACGACTAGTGCTGGACACTTGCACTATCTATGTTGCACATTAGATGCATGAAGTTTGAGTATTGTGGCTCTTTTCCTCAGGAGTTTAATTTGTATGTTGCAAACTTGTTTAGATGGGCAAAGGACTTTTTTTCTCAAGTTCCTTGGCACAGAGATTTCTCCTGTATGTTTCCTGGTTGAAAATTCCTTCTCAGTTTGATCACTGAAAGACTGCTATTAGTTCTTTTACTCTCAAGATATGAAAAAAAAAAATGGGGAAATTAATTAACAGTCTGTCCTTTTCTATATTCAGAAGTTTGTAAATCTGTCTAGTTCATGGGAAAGCACGTATTAAAATAGAATGTTGCATGGAAAAAGTCACTTACAGATATTACTTTTGAGATAAAGAACCCAGTAGAGAAGCCAGTGACTTTCTGTCTTTTTGCCTGGGACGTTCACCAGGCATCTCCATGATGATTAGGGTTTACAAATGCCAGAGATAAATGGTCAGAAGAAACTACTTCAAATGGCAGTAAGTATTGAAGGAAAAGCTTAAACAATCCTCTCCTAGCAGCTTCCCCTTGTGATTCACTTCCTTTGAAAATATGACTTGCAGATCTACCTGACTGACAACTTATTTTATCTTCTAACCACCTGGCACGTCCATATTTTCATTGCTACTGCTGTATCAATATCATATCAATACTTCTGTTGTAACGATGGCACTATTCATAGAATCATAGACTGGTTTGGGTTGGAAGGGACCTTTAAGAAGATTAGCTAGTTCCAACCCCCTGCTATAGGCAGGGACACCTCCCTCTAGACCAGGTTACTCAAAGCCCCATCCAGCCTGGTCTTGAACACCTCCAGGGAGTGGGCATCCACAGCCTCTCTGGGCAACCTGTTCCAGTGTCTCACCACCCTCACAATAAAGAATTTCTTCCTCATATCTGGTCTAAAATTAGTTAGTCTATTCATTATCAAAATGTACTTATAGTTTGTGCAGAAAAGTAATAATAAGTACCCTAGTACTGGAAGCTGTGAATGATACCTTGGATTCTTTAGAATCCAAGAATTCTCTGCCTGGGAGCCAGAGTCTGTCTCAGGTCACTTGACCAGCAGTGTATGTTGCTTCTGTAAGTCATTTAGAATTGGGATGGTGATGCTGTAGGCTCCTGTAAAGTCCATTTTGCTCATAAGCCATAAAGTAGAGAAAACTGACAAAACCCTGTGCTACTTACGTATGTATGTACTCCATGTATGTCTGGGCATATTTGCACCTGGCAGCCTCTGCAATTATGGGAATTCAATTACAAAATTGAATTTATTACATTAAATGCACAATTCAAAGGTTAAAACCTTTGAAGAGTATCAGCTCTCATTGTAGAGATGACCTTCCTTCATTCAGCATTGGTTGAAAGCAGTTTCTTTGATTTCAGGTCAAAATTGGCATGGACGAAGACTGTGTAACTGATGCTATTTGATTCTGTTTTGTCTCATATCTTGTTTATTCTGCAGTTGATATGGTTTTCTAGTTGGACGTGGACAAGCATTTGATCCCTGTATATTCCTCCTGTAATGAAAATTGTGTAAATTCACAGGATTGTGTGTCCTTATGCAACTCCAAGATTTCCTATCCAGAACAACTGCTGTGCCTGAAAATACTTTGCCAAGCATTAGAGCTGTTTTAAAAATGATGGAAGCATTTGTAAAGTTGGAGTTTCCATGTTCAGCACTTTCATTTCATCTTGTGCAGAGTAGTAGTTGTAGTATGAATATTTTACCAACTTTAGTTTTATTTTTCTCTGTTGATTTGAATTTTATGTTTGTTTTTGCCTATGTCATAAGATTTTCAGATGTTCAACATATTGTATTTCTGCATGTCTACTAGCTGGCTACTAATTTTGAATGTCTGTGACAAACTGATCACGCTTGCTTTTTTGTCCTGATTCTTAAATATTTGATGTGATCATCTAAAACCTTATTTGGTTCAGTTTTTGATGCTAGAGTTGGGAAAATGAAAATTGCTGCATTTTTTTAGATGCCTATGTGTTCTACAATAATTCATACAATGGATTTTTTTTCATACTAAAGTTTTCTTAAGATATGACAAGTGATTATTTCTTTAAGTATGTCCTCTGCCCATTATTAAACTGATTATTCAAATCTCATTTAAAACAAGAAACCAGATGGCAATATTCCAGTATTTGTTGCTACTAGCAACCACAAACCCCAAACTGAGAGATTTTCCATTTTTCACTGTGGATAAAGGGATCTCTTCATTTTATATGCAATAAAAGAAGCTACAGTCAACCACTTACAAAACGAGATTGTTATATTATTACTTTACGGATACTGTTCAGTGAGTCTTTTACACATATTGATGACTTCTTAAGGTATATGATCTATTTCTAGATTTGCTAACTTTGTTACCAATTAACATTTTTAGTTAGGATAATACTGTCATGAAAGGAAGCCTTTTTATTTGCTTTTACTTGCTCAGAGTGTGTGACCTTCATTAACAAAATTATGACTATTTGAAGAAACTGTGAGGAAAGAGTAAAATTAAGAAAAGCTTAAAAACTGTGATTTGAGTAGAAGAAATGTATATGTATGGTAAGAGTAAACTGGAAGGCAGTGTAATGATGTCATTTGAAAAATGATAACTGGTGAATGTTTAATGCTTCTTCAGAAGTATTAATGATTTCAAAAGCAGGTACTGAGTTATTATCAGAGCTTTCTCAAAGTTTCCATGTTTAGCATTTAGGAGGCCCATCACTGACCATCAGTTAACCAAAAAATGGCAGTGTTTAATGTGAGGTGAGGGATATCTGGACCTCCTCCTTAATGACTGTTTACTGCAAAAAGGCAAAAAGTGATGTCAGAACAGCTCGTTAATTGATATCAGAAAAAAAGATGATAACTATAACAAACACAATTGTGGGAAAGTAACTTGTTTATTTTCATATAAGGGCATTTTTAACCTACAACTGTTTTCTTCATGTGTGCACATACAGGTATCTAAATGTATATGTTTCATAACTGTACGTGTGCCTGGCACTACAGATGTGAAAGCTGTGTGCTTTAGTGATGTGTAACTGAAACTTTCTTTGGTCCTAAGTGACAGATGCCACTCAGGCTGCTTGATGCACTGCTGAAGGGTCTACAAGGTGTTAGTAAAGAGGAGAGTGAAGGAGATGTGTCAGGACATGAAATGTGAAAGTAGCA
Source organism: Tragopan temminckii (assembly GCA_028571105.1). NCBI lineage: Eukaryota > Metazoa > Chordata > Aves > Galliformes > Phasianidae > Tragopan > Tragopan temminckii. The sequence goes on along the minus strand of JAOWBP010004096.1, from coordinate 2,850,133 downwards.
TTTTGTTATGCATCTATTTTTTACAAGGGATTTTCGTATGTTAAAATTTTTCATGACTAACTTTTGAAATAAAATGCCTAATTAATAGTTAGCATGCTCAGCCCTGGAATCCAGAGGCTATTTACACTCTGGTAATTTCAAGAAACAAATATTAGCTTATAAGCGCTGCGGTGGCAAAATGTGCTAGCATACATGTTAAGTTTCTAATCAAACATTGCATAAATTCATTAATCAGTATTTCATAGTTCATTACAGTCTGACTAATTTTGAAATCCTTCATTTAAATTGATTAAATGTCTCCAGCATTCAGATAAATGGGCTTTTGTTTTAAGCAACCTTTACTGGGAAGTCCATATTTCTCCAGGATTGAGTTCTGGTAACATTTGACTGTCATGTCTGACATACTATCCAGCTGCCATTTCACCCCTTCTTCTTCCCCTTCTCTATATTCCAAATATCTCATTGACCAATTGTAAAAGGAATATTCTTAAATCTTCTTCAGACGTAACAGGTCACAGTCAGAAAGTGCTCCATCATTTTCTGTCATCATTTACTGAGAGCAGTCAGCAAAGCATTCTTTTTTTTTTGGTAATGCAACTCTTGTCCTATGTGTTAGAGGGAACTATTTTGTTATAAATGTAGCAGATGCGGGAACGGCCCATACAGGCAACCAAGTTTTATTTTACCCAATTTAACACTGCTCTCCCTGTACTCTCCATCCCAGAAGCTGTAACCAAAGGTGTGATGCTGGCTGGGATGGGTGAGCACAGCTCTGATCTCATCCACATGGATCAGCGGTGCCTTTGGGGGTAAGAGGGAAGACAGCTTGATATCACTGAGTCTCCTATTAGGGCTCCTGGTTTTAGAGTTTTATGTAAGACTGTGACAGGATATTAATGGATCTGCTGCAGCATGTAGTGCTTTTTATTAGAGATACACCACATTCTTCCTCATGTAAACTTATAGCGGTTGCTCTATATGGCAAGCACAGAGAATGGTCTCATATAGCCTTACACAAAATAAATTCCTGTGGAAGCCTAATGCTGCCTGGAAAAGTAATGGCCATATTCTCATTTAGTTTATTTTACTGGTCAATTTAAAATTTCTACTGCAGACGTGCATTTTTTAACTGGCTGTTTGGAGATATTTAATATTTCAGGGCTCCTATGGCGTGAACATAAGGGCCTCTGGGTGGCCAGCATACATTAAGTTCTCAAGTGCAAATTCGGCTTTGCAGAAGTTTGTTTGTCGTAGTGGAGTCTTCTGCGTATCCAGAAGAATGATTTATTCAGTCTCTTCTTGGATGTATATATTTTTTTTAATCCTGGGACACTCTACATGTACTGACTGTCCTTCCTGCACTGAGACCTCTGCTCTGCCCTTTGCACAGTAGCAGCCAGTAGCACAGTAGTAGCTTGTGCCTCTGATGGCTGCTGGGCAGAGGACCCCTGCCACGTGCAGCTCTGTGTGCTCTGACCTGTAGTAATCTCATTGCTGTAGAAGGAAGGTCTTTTTGTTCTCTGCTCCTGTTTTGATATAAGTACTGGATGGTCAGCTATTTAGCACCACTTGACAACCTGTTTCTGGAGTTCAGGATTCTTCTCACCTATGGACTTCTTGGTACTGTTGTGCTCTGGAAGCATGGTCTTTCTGCACTCTGTACCTTCATCCCACAGATGCTTGCAAGTCATAGGACGCAATTACACAAGTGTGGCTCTCGGTAAAGTCAGGGCGGGCTGTATCTGTCCTGACTAACATTGTTCTGGCTGTTGATTTGGTTTTGTAAGTGGTTCAGTAGTAGCTGCCACAGTATCTTTAAGGGTAAGAGGCTAAGAAAACTTTAGCCAAAAATGGCTTCTTTGCTCATGAAGAATAGAAGTGTGCTGTTGTCATTTGGTATTTGAAGAAAAAGATGAGGATTCGAGAAGGTGTAGAATGGTTTCTGAAGGCTGATCTCAGGAAAGCAGGGGACTTCATGAAGACTAAACCCCGTGAAAAAGCTGGTAGCCAGTAACACTGACGCTGTTGTTAGTGATGTTGCCTTTGCTTGTCACTGTTTAGGGCCTGATTTGTAAGCCACAACTTCTAGCTGTGAAGCATGCTATTTCTAGTAATTAGAGGTTTTTTTTTTTGGAAAAAACTGGCCATGGACAAAGTGCATTCCACAGAGATGTGTCAGACCAATGTTGTTGCTTTTAAATGTTTGCGCATTATTGTTCTTTCTAAGAAATTGTACTGGGTCACATATCGTGTAAGTAGAACATATCTTAATTTTCCTTCTGTTGTCTGCTACGTCAGCATTAAGCATTTCACCTTTTAACCAATGGTCTGAACTTTTCCAAATTATGTTCCCAGCTGTGTGGCTGGCACATTCCCCCAGTCAATGCTCTGTTTGGGCCCTTGGTTTCGTGGTCCTTCCAGAATCCCAGTGCCTGGTCCGGCTGTGTGGTGCCAGCCTGCTGAGGAATGCCTTTCAGGAATGTACTTCATTTCCGGCTTATCTTGAATTCTTTCCTTGTTTTAACACTTCATGCTCTTTGTTTATATGTTGAATGACTCAGTTTTGAGATACAGCTGAGCAGTTTTTTGGATTTTAGAGCAATGGCTTTGTAGTACTACTCAAGGTCTGATAGTATAAGTTACTAATTTACAGTGGAAATCCTGCCAAGTGGCATTCAGCACTTCACAAGAACAGTATCTTATTATTTACACAAAACCTCTTTGAACTAAAATATTATCAATTAGTAGTTATATGTTGAGTTGTTACTTGTGTCAACAGCCCTGCTTGAGCCTTATGCCATGCACGTGGTGACAGAACAAAGCCTGGTAGATGCAAGACCATGAAGGAGCTTTGCATCTGCTGTCTTTCAAATCACTATCAAGAATATAAATTTTTGATTCAATTGAAGAGAATTGTGGTGAATTAAAGTGTTATAAATGATGACTGTTGACCAAATGCTCCAAATGCATTAGGTGCTTAACTGGAATCTCAACGTCTCTCAGCAAGAGAACAGGCATTCTGACACAGGTGACTATTATTTGCAGGTCTGGGAAGGTATCTTCTCTTTCATAGGTTTCTCCTCTTGGATTTACTGATATAATAGTAAAATTTATCCTGTTATTTTCATGTCAGTCTAGAAAGAAAAAGAAAGCCTGGAGTAACATTGTTTCAACTCAATTCTATTTTACACCCAACAGATTCACATTTGTGAATTACACAATTCTGTAATGACGTTCTTTAGGAATCAATTTATATAACAAAAGATTAAATTATAAAAAGTTTTAACTGAGATTTCTGTGCCTATCTCTTGGTTTCTGAAGGA
>JAOWBP010004096.1:2825745-2846710 GCA_028571105.1 Tragopan temminckii | reverse complement strand
CAATTTATATAACAAAAGATTAAATTATAAAAAGTTTTAACTGAGATTTCTGTGCCTATCTCTTGGTTTCTGAAGGAAATACTCCCTTAAGATTTGCGTATTTTAATTCCAGTGGTAGTGTTTAAGCAGCAGGCAGATTACTAACAGCAATAACATGTGCTCCAGCTTTGTTTCCTTTAGCAATTTCATGCAGTTGCTCTCAGTAAAGATACTGTACTTACAGGGTGAGCAGAGTACAGAGAATGTCTTCCAGTCACCTGGGAGAAATACCAACATGTGAAAGAAAAAATATTGAAGCAGAAAGTACTTTTTCCTTGCTTTTATGAGCGTAAAGTTCTGAAACAATTTATCCCTCTCTTCAGCAATATTTGTGTCTTTCATAAGTTATATTTACATATATTTTATGGAAAAATAGCTCCTCTTTCTACCTCTGTAATAAAAGTCTTTGAAATCTGCTCTCTAGTAAATTAAAACTAGCCACATCATCTTCGAAAATCATAAGGGGGAATGAAGTGCCCATTGCCTGTTAACTTTTGATGTTGTCCAAAAAAATCTGTAGATTTCTCACAGATCTCTCCAAAAATAGTGGTCAGGAGTTTGGTTTTAGGAGCAAGAAGTTTGCTATCTCACACTCTGTTTTTTGCTGATCATTGTTTGGCAATGTATCTATTTTTTTTTTTTTTTTTTTTCTCCTCAGAAAGGTCAATGTTCATAGAGTGAGGGTGTTTTACCTCTGACAGTGCTAGCTTTTGTAGTTTTGCAAATATGAATTTCTAAAAACATGGTTTCTGATATGCCTTGTGTAGTAAGTGATATGCAGACAAGCTCACTACAGCAGAATGATAGCAGCATCTGTAACAACAGCCATTGTTGCTGGAGAAAGCCCATGTAAGAGTGGATGTGTGGAACTTGTGTCCCTATGTCTCTGTTCGTTTATAGGATGGCTTTGGACAGATTATCTCCCTTCTCTCTCCTCTTTATATGGATTTTAACCTATATATACTATAATTTATTTTAGCAAGTACCTACTGAATGGAAACATTGGCCACAGATTGCCATAGATCTGAAGGCAATGAAGAAAAAATGAACAACTGTGGTCTACAGACATAGGGAACAAAGTACTCAAAATATAGCTTAGATAAGTCTGCAGTGCTGCTGCATCATTGGTTCAAAGATGTGTGCCTAAAAAAGGGCTAATCTGGTGGAAATGCTGTTGTCTTTTTTAGTAATGTGGATTAAAAATTATGATTATTGGGTTTGGAAATTAAAGTAAACTATGGTAGTTTGCCAGATAAAACCAAGATAAGCTTTGTACTGTGCTGGGGAGTTCACTACTTGTTGTTATCGTTTACATTGACAGATTTAATCTGAATTGGCTCTATATCTAACAATGCATTAAAAACAGGAAGTAAGAAAAAGTGTCTTCATTTTTGAAAACATTTCCCAAATCTAAAAAAAGTATTTTCTGAAAATATTGTCAATATATTATTAATAATTATTTTAAAAGGTTTTTGAATCATAGACTGCTAATTTAATATAAATGCTAATGATATTCTGCCAAGGACTGTTTTATGCATAAAAAAAAAAAAAAAAAAAGAAAAAAAAAAGAAAAAAAAAGAAAAAGAAAAAACACATGGAATAACTAATGGTAAGGAAATAATTTTAGACAGTGCCTTAGTTTGGGGAAATATATTTTATGTTACAGAATTTCAAAAGAGTAAAGTATTTTAAAATGTTCTCCTTTTGCTTCTATTGTATTTTTACTTTATTGGTGGTGATTTCTACTTTTGACTAGCTAATGGGAATGTATTTTTTCTCTGTATTGCTATTACCTCTTCCTGCTACTTTCCAGGTCACTAATTTTTCTGCTTAGAGTTCATTCTGCTTAGACCGATATGCTGTCTTTTTTAATGAGGTTATTTCTGGGTTATTAGCCTTCCTGTTATATGATACCTTATGTGAAAGATCTAATTGATGTAAATCAAACATAGCTCGCAGAAGAAAATCAAAGTGATCTTTTAGATATTTTGTAGGTTCATGTGTGTCTCAGAAATTCTGTATTTGAGGCTACTTTTTAGACAAGAGGGTTATATGTGGCTAATAACACAAATAAATCTTTTTTTATTCATACATTAACAGGTTCAAAGAAGTGGAAATTGAAGAAATGCACTGGCATTTTGGTTTGCTGAATAAGCTTGAGATGAAATTAGTCTGAAAAGTATTTTGTGGGAGGGGTTTAATTGTACAGTTCAATAACCTCAGCAACATTTTTATTAGAGCATTCTTACATAAGCCGTTAAGCTTTAGGTTAATTTTTACTGCTATTTTCTGGTTACATTTAATAACAGAGGTTGGAAATACAATGAAAACTATGTTATGCCTTGTTAAAACTTTTGAATGAATTACATTTATGATGCATTTTTAGAATTATTTTTACTGCAAATCTGGAAGGATTGTGTTGTTATGTTACACGTATGAAAAGCGTGGTTTTTCTTTTTTCAGTCATTTTTCTTGTGGCAATAGCTAGTGCCAAGGGGAATAGTTTGACTTTTGTATGTAACTTTTATCAAAAAGAAAACTGTGATTTTTTCTTTCTTTTTCACACTGTCTTCCCTTCTTTTGCCACCTGATATCTTTTTGTCTCTGCGTAAATGTAGTTTAAAGGTGTGGGAGTGACCTTTATCTATAGTGATTTATATTCTTTCATACAATGTGAGCATATTTTATGTAACATACACAAAGGGAGGTGGTGTTTCTTGAGCAAATATCTGGTACAGTATGCCCCAATTTACCCACATACGAATATTTAGGTAAGAATTTCATCTTTATTTAATGCTTGCTCTGCCAGTCACCAAGTGATAACATGTTTTGCGTGTTCTAGCACTGGAGCATATAGCAGCATTGACCTCTGCTGCCACACCTTAATTCTATTTAATGCGCGTACAAAATTTTTTTGATGTAAAAAACTGGGTCAGAATCCTATTTTGATCTACTTTACAGTTCTATAACAAAAGTTAGCCTCTAATCAAAAAGCCTTTCATGATAATAGGATACATTTTGTTTTGTCTTGCTCAGAGCTAGCAAGCTATCCATAATTACTATTCTTGAATCACTAGTATTTATTATTATTCTTTATTTCACAAGAACTTCAGTACACTTCCGCGCTGAGGGACACAAATATGAAATGTTGGAATGCTTATTATGCTGAACTTCTGAGTGTTCTTGGTGTCAGTGAAGGATTTGGTAGGAATCTGAGGAAGCCAAAACTGAAATACGTATTATGGAAATGGAATTAAAAGTATGTCTGCAGATAATATCTTTCCAGACCAAACTTCATGATGAATTTTTGATAAATGTTACATCGTGTGAAATAGGGAATGAAAACACACATCACAGAAGATATCATAAATCTAAGCGAAAATTTCATTTTTTTCTTCTTGCCAGTGAAAAAATTGCAAAAGCTCAGGTAAAAACATAAGAAAATGGCATCCAGTCAAAGGTGGCATCCAGTCAAAGCAAACCTTTCTCCGTAGTTCCATTGTCATCCTGGGCTTACAGAAGATGCTGTCACTTCTGGTTCTGAAGGTATGTACAGGTGATATTGCGCTGGCACAGATCTTGCACTGCGCAGTGCTGTTGAGTGTCAAATAACTTGTGTCTTTTCCCAAAATGAAGGAGTTAGACAGTTTGTTATAGTTGAAGGATCTAATTACATGTTTTTAAGGAGGGTTTTTTAAAGAGAGTACAGGTTACTCTTGATGCTGCAGCAGCACTGGGAGGTGTAAACTTTCTGTCCATCATATGTTTTAAGAGGTGGAATCCTCAGAACTGTTCAGGCAGCAGTTTCTAGCTTTGTTTTAAAACAACCAAAAAAGCTTTTCCCTTACATTTATGTTCTAGTCCTGGAACTATGTGCATGGTTTAGGTCTCTGGGTTTAAATGAGCAGAGGATTTGTGGGCTTGGACACTTTAGGGTTTGAATCTTGCAGCAGGAGAGCAGGTGTGACAGTTCAGGATGTCTGTCATTAATGTTTCAGTACCACGAGGAACACCTTTTTCTTTGAATGATTTAAGTTGCAAATACGGGTCTGAAGACTTGGCAGGAATCCTCTGCTTCTGTTTGCTTCGCTTGCTCTCAAAGAAATATTTATCATCAAATTAGGGGCTCTGTAGTAGGGGGCGTATTTATGGGCTCTTAAAAATGTGAGAGCAATGGTGTAAATGTCTCAGGTACTCAGTATGGTGGTGAATCTTTTGTTTTGTTTTGCTGTGTTTTGTTTGGATGCAGAAGAAAGGAAGTTGCATTCCAAATTTATAGATGTAGTTTCACATTTGCTTTTTCAGGTGTGTGAAATGGTTGGTGCTTGCTTCCAGGCCTATATCATAATCTAATAAACCTTTAATCTGGCAGAGTCTTTAAACCACTCTTTCTGAGTAATTTAAACTGTTGTATCTGCCTGCCTGTAAAAGATGGATAGTATTACTATTCACCGGGGGACTATCTTCATTAATAAATTTGGATGAGATTCCATTCACTCTTTTCATCTGTGCTTGATATAGAATTCTGCAGGTGCAGTCAGAAACGAAATTGGGGTGGAGGGGAGGAGGGAAAAAAAGAGCATCTAACTTCATAGCAGATTTTTTTCCCTTTTGTTTTTACCATTTTGACATATCACTTTACATGGTCGGTCACTCTTACTGCTATAGCACCCAAACCCACTAGTATCTATGAACACTGATAGCATTTGTAGTTTTTTTAAGAGGCTCTGTTAACATCAAATATGAATATTCTTTTTATCTTTGCTGATAGTAATTAAATGCAATAGAGATCATCCAGGACTTGAAAACGCAGGCCAGTGTTCAGAGCTGCAACTACTTAGAGTTTGAGAGAGTTTGGGTGCAGACCTGGGGCTCAGGATTACTTTGAACTTGTCTTCATCTTAGGGTCATTAAAATATCTGTTATAGATGCTGTCCTGAGGCCCATTCCTCATTTATAAAATGTTTTTGAATTTTACAAGATGATGCATGGATAAAGTTATTACGATTGCATAGCACATCTCATGTAAAGTTCTTTGGAATGTTTTCAGCCTTTGTCACTTAAAGGAAGTGGTTCTTCTGCGTTTGGGTATCTGATGTGCAGGAAGGTGGTTGGTGGCGTACTTAAAACATGGCAGGTTATTGATCAACAATGTACAGTTTGAGGGTGTACACATTTTGGCTTTTTTTTTTTTTTTTTTAAATTTGTATATGAATTCTATCTCAGTACTTCAACAGTTTGTGTATGAGCAAGAAAAGATGAAAATTCTTCCTACCTGCCTGCTAATAATTAAAAAAGTAGCAACAGGGACTTAAGATATAAAGAACTTCAATTGTTGCACTTCTATTAGAAGCAAGAATTCATAATCTGGAGCAGCAGTGAAGAGCACCGATACCTTTCTTTGTCAGTATCCTACTTATCAGAAACATCAGTGCTAAGAACATTGTGTTTTCTGATCTAGCAGTCACAATACATTTTATTTCAGAGCAGCATATCATGATAGCCAGTCAGTTAGCACCTTGGTGACAAAGTGTATGTTGGAGCCCCTTTTTACTGTGCTGTATGGGAATAGCCTATCTTGGCAATGACCCCCATAGGGACCCTCCTCTGCTGTGAGGACTCTGGAGTGACTCTCAGGTTGATTGGCTAACTTGTGCAGGTCACATTGAACCAGCTGAAATGTTACCTGGTTTGTGCATGGTACCAACCGAGGACATTCTCCTCTTTGGACATGATGAATTTCATGAAAACTCAGAACAGAAATTAGAATGACTTTTACTCTTTTCTAAATTTAGTTGGAAATGGACAAAGTTTAAATGTGTCGATGCACCTTAAAGCTGGACAAAGACGAAAGCCTTCAGCAAAAGCCTTGCTTCCTGAAGGAGCTGGGTCTCTGCATTAGTGACATTAGGAACTGGCAAAAAGTTCCTAAAACTGTAGAAGCAAATTCCATTGACAGATGGGCTCTGTGATGAGCATGTGAAGTGTATACGTGGCTTAGAACTTTAGAACCACCAACTTTGGGGTCATCTATAAATGTTGAAGCTGAAAGTGCTGATGAATCTCATATGAAAGCAGATATCTACTTTTGTTAAGTTTGTAAGTCTAACAAGGTGAATGTTTTCATTTTTTTTTTCCTTATCATTCTCTTCTGCTTTCTATCAAAGATACTGAATGGATAAAATCATGCTACGTGCACCATGAACTCCCACTACTTCTTTACTCACTCACCTACTACTGGAGTATTACAGATCAATTTAGTAAGAGCACTAACTGCAAGTATTTTTATTTCTTTTGCTCCTTTTTCATACCCCAGAAGATGAATTCTTATATGCACAGTTCAATATGTAGATGGCCAATTTACATTGTAATTCCTAAAACAGTTTGTTCAGAATTTATGCTAGCTAGAGCTTAATGGTGCTGAGCATTTCCAAATTCCTTTTCCTTACTTGCACGTGTTTTGGCAGGAAACATTATTCTTTTCAGTTAACCTGTCTTTCTATGATAATTAATTTGTATTTGGAACTTTCAAAAAGATTTTAATTAAAAGTCAGATTTACACCAGAATTTTTCCTGGGATCCTGGATTTTCTTTGTTTTATACCATGTGTACACTTCTTTAGAGTTCTGCAGTAAATCCATAGTCACGTAACATATTCTGCAACCCTCAGAGATATCCTGGCAAAGTAGATTCCACCTACTGTTTTTTTCCAGGTTAGATTGGTTTATAAAGTGGTCTGGAAAGTGAACTTCCTTCTCTGTTGTGGTCTTGTTTTCTTTGAAGCCATCTTTACATCATGATAAAACTTCTTTAAAAACAAAAACACAAAATACTTAATTTCATTAATCTGTTTAACAATATCAATATAATGAGCCATAATATTGATTTTTTTACTTAGGATTTAAAATCTCTATTTCTTTGCACAGAATTAAATGCTTCAAACTGATAGTCAACCTCTTTACAGTCCCCTCTTTAATTTAGTTGTTATAATTAGGCATTAACTGGTGTCGGTGCTATAGCCAGTTACAAGCCATTCTGTTCTGCTTGTCTTGATTATCACAGTTTAGATGTAAAGTAAATTAGAATGAAAGACTATACAGTCCAATTACAGATAAAAGCAGCAAACTCTACTGCTGTAATTAGATGCCAGTACTATTTTTCTTAGATTTTCTATCTCTGAGGGCATTTCTTGTAGCTACTTTGCCGAAGCTAATGTTTAAAGATTTAATAAATGTTGTGTGTCTTTGTGGCATCATCTTTGCTCCTTAAGCTGTAAGTAGCCTGTTCTGAGGCATAGATCCTGTGTCCATGCATTTCTTGTGTGTGACACACTTCTCTTTCAAGGTGAGGGAATGGGTTATCCATATTACAGGTGCATTGACATTAATGAGCACGAGAGTGAGATATTTAGCGTGTGTTTTCAGGTCTCTTCACTTGTATTAGTGCTTATTGCTGTAATGCAAACTAGTACCATCCATTTCTCCTCTGCCACTGCAGGTGTGAGTGAGTGCATGGAGGGTTCCTCCACCACTGTGGCTGCTTCACCAGAGGACAGCTACCTCTATAAATCTGCCACAAATCTGTCTCTGCTATACCTCATTGACAGCCGCAGTTTAAGCAGCACCTCCCAGAATTATTCATTTTAAAGAGTCTCTGCTTCAAAGAGTTCATGGGATAAGGGGAAGACAAAGACACCCAGCAGGCAATTGACTTGCTCAACATCATATAAAGTTTCATGGCTCGCAGACCAGTACCCTACCAACGAACTCTTGTTATCTCCCTAAGAAATCTTTTATAAATGGGCATACAAACACCCATAAAATAGCAAAAAACAATGCAGGCTTGGGTCTGCATTTCTCAAGTGCTCAGTCTTTTGTTTGCCTTGATATCTTTTGCTAAAAACAAAGAAGTGGCAAAAAAGGACTATGTCCGAATTCACAGAAACGTTTTGAAAGGGATAAGAGTGACGAGAGCTATTTCAGCCCTTCAGCAAGATGATCACTGCAAATGTGACATTTTTGGTATTTTGACCAGCAGACAATGTAGTTGTGCTAATTCATAACTGCAAGGAATACTTTATGTCAGCAAAAATAAAAATTTGGCAGTGTTTATCCTTAAGTCCATGAGGTGCAAAGGAAGTACCTTTATAATAATTTAGGAGAAGTCAGATGTTTGTTACAACTGATCAAATGACCTAACAATTTTTTTTTTTTTTAATTGAAAAATTCAAAAGTATGAGGGCTGCTCTGAAAACAGTACTTCCTATTTTCTTATGCTGGCCCACAGTGTCAGAGATAGATGTTGGTGGTATGACAGTAGAGGCTGAACCTCCCCACCGATATTCTCTTCCATTTTGTTGCCATGTAACATATCAGCAGAGGTGCAGTGTGGCAAAATGGAGTCTGACATGGACGTGCAGGTGTTGCAAAGTTGTGTCATTGAATACCTCTGTGTGGAAAAAAGTGTTACCTGTTGCCATTCATCAATGCTTGCTGATTATTACACGCACAGCACACAGGCTTTTGTTCTGCTGGAGAAACTGCATAGCTAATGCTGGTGACTGTGTTGGAAAATAGTGTTTTGTAGCTTATCTCTATGCTCTATCAAAGAGTGTTATTGTGTTCTTTGTAGCTGTTGTATTTTTCATTGAAATAAATAGGAGGCATTACTTTTGGAGCAATGTATGTATAATCTTGTGGGAAAAACTGAATTTTAGTTAACACTTTGGAGGGACATTGAATTAAAATAATTGGTCTAGACTATTTTTTTTTTTTTTTGCGAAGTTGCTTCAATTCATTCCATTGCATATTAAATATTCTTACTAGTAAACATTGGTATTATGTGTGTAATGCTATCTTTGGTGTTTATGATATGCTTAATATTTTACATGATGCAATCAGAGTAAGACTGCTGAAAGAATAATTTCTTCATAAACATATATCTGAAAATATTATTGGGGACAGTATCTTACTAGAAAATAAAGTAATTGTTGTTTTGTACCAACTTGCAATCTCTTCAAATGAAATAACTGAAATGCCAGGCACAGAGAGGTTTTCTAGGCCTTTAGGAAACGGTAATATGTACTTTATGTAACCGAGTATCAGAGGTGTTGTGCTTTAAGTCACAAAATATCATCTATACATGATAAAATTTTTAAATTAATACAAATTATTATCAGTAAGAGATACTGCTAGAAACAATCTAAAACAAGGAAATTGAGGAGTATACTGCTCCTTTTGTGTGACATTTGCTCAAGAAGAGTTCAGTCCAGTTGCTTGGAGCTTAGGTCAGCCTAGTCTACTCTTTTAAAGGTGAACTAAAGCTCTTGAGCAGAGTTTGAGAGCACGGCAGTAACACTACTGACTCAAATAGCAGCTGCATTTCTTTTACACCACTTCCATGATGTACTTGAAACATCAAAGGTATCTATATAAGAGCTTCACAATGGACTTTACATTGTCTGGAGAACTTGTATCACTATAGAAACAGGAAATCTAAAGAAATTTTATGTGAGTATCATAATATTAGAGACCATTATTGGAGCAATGTTATAGCTGGTAGTAAAAGAGATTTAAAAAACATACTTGTGTTATCGATGTTTCTCTCTACCTGCTGTGTTTGAGTATCATTTTAATGTACCCGTAAAGTGGAAAAGACTCATGTTGTTTGATTCTCTAGGGTAAAGTTAATTGGTAATTTAAACCAAAATGATAATCAAAAAAACATTTAGTAAGTTACATTTTTCAAAGCAGCGTTAAAACTTCCTGTTTCACAGTGAATGTACAGAAAACGATGTATGTTGATTTAAGGAGACTCAGTTTTACTTGATTAATTTTCTAAAGATCGCTTAAGGTGTAAGCAAAGCATATATTTTCTTGTGAAACCAAATTGGTCTGACCCCTTGCTAATTTTACCTACAATTAGTTTGGTGTAATTATCACAGCATACAACAATTTAGTCTGCTTCCACAAAAAAAATATATTGTTCATGAGGCCATAAAACTCTTTAAAAAATTGCTTAATGAACAAGTCAGCCATGTGTCTTAGAAGATGAGAATTGCTATTAAATGTGTAGAATGTGGAGATGCAGTATATGTACATTGTACATAATGATTTTGATATAAAACCCACCTTTCAGGTTATTCTACAGCATGGAAAAATGCCATGAAGTTACATAATGAAAGACTGCATCTAGACATATCAGGCTTAAATGAGATGATGTGAGCAAGCTAAATCACGGTATCTCCTCATTTCAGAAGTCTTGTGTTTTCCACTTTAGTTACTACCTTAACATGAACTCAGATTTTCTTTTATTGGCAGTGATTTTTGCTTTTAATGAAAATAGTTTCATTGTTCGTATTTAGGATCTGGGGCTGAATTATGGACTAGTACTTAAGGTGAAATTGTTTGATGTCAGTGCTGCCCAAAGCTAGCAGACATACATGCCAAGAACCTCCTATTGTGATTTTCTTTATTTAAGGAAAGGAAATTGCTAAAAGTTATGCCAGGCTTAGTTCATTTGAAAGTCCAGAAATAAGGATTAGCTCAATGGATGAATATTGAGATGCCTTTACAGAATGTGTTCTTTCACCAGAGTTGTTCCACACTTTATTTTGCTGTGTAAATCCACAGAACTAACTTCTGGTTTTTAATATATCTGCTTTGCTAACAAGGTGGAGCTAAACAGATTTCTTCCCACATCAATCCAGAGACTGAAGCAGCTTTTATTTTCTCTTTAGATGATGGTGGAGACTGGGGCACCTGCTCTCACTGGTCCTTTTCTCAGGGGAAATAAATAAATAAATAAATAAATCCAGAAAAGCTGTATTCAGTTTCACAGTAATGGCTATAAACCCTTTCCTTGTTAGCTCAAAGGTTAAATAGAAAGTGATAAATAAACAAATGATTAATTTCCGTAACTCTTCGCTTGCAACAAAAGAATACTTGCAGCCTATTATCTTCTGTGGAAGTGGATGCTGCTTAAGGAGATGGCAGCTTTGCGGGGAACTGATCAGTTGATAGATCTGGATTAATTCTCTGTTCATAGTATGATGGTATTGGAAAAGGAAACAAACAAGCAAAAAAAAAAAAAACAAAAAAAAAAAAACAAAAAAAAAAAACAAACAAAAAACCCGCTGAAATGAGGTTTCCAATTAGAAATAAATAGTGCCTAAAGTCAACTTGGGCTTTTAGGTAAGTGTAATGTTTTGCCATATATCTCCAGAATTAGGGGGAATGGATCATTGCCTTTTTAATTTAGCAAGAGCAAACTGAATCACCTAAATATTAATCTATGCATTTACTGTAGCTTCTATCACCATATTATCATGATGTGTGATTTCTCTTCTTCAACAGCTTTTTTCCTTCAGCCATTTTTGTGGCTTGAAATCTTGTCGTCATTTCACACTGCCAAACTATATCAAGAAATCTGTTTCCATTGCCAATTGTAGCAGGATGATGTACTTGAGCTTGAAAATATTGTTTCTATTCTAACTTTTGTCAACAGTGTACAGTAAAGTCTTTTGGGTGATACTTTCAAGATGCACACAGTATTAGCCAAAATGGTGTCAGTCATAAAAGTTCCTTGTCTTTGGGGGGAAAAAATGGTAAATAATGCAAGTTTTTGAAAATCCTAACGTTTACTGTAATTGTTTGTGGCTTCATAAGATCTTATTTCATTGGTTGCCATGCCTCCAAAAAGCATCATCCTGTGCATGACACAAGACCTCTTTCCCTAGGAAGCTAATGGAATACCTCTTGGCAACTTTCCAGCTAATAGTCTGCTCCAGATGGCATTGCTTACAACTTCTGAGAAGCACAGGAGCAGGCAGCAATTGCCTTATTCTGTCTGTCAAATAAACAATACATGTTTTGGAAGGTTGAGATGCAGTAAAAATAAATCAAGATGCATAAACTGAGTTCATACGTGGAGCTGTTCCAATTCAGTGTGGGAATTCCATGTAATACCTCATGACATTAAAAGTGGTAGGCTCAATTTTTAGCATGGCACCTCCATAAGGAAAATGACTGCTCTGTGAGAGAAGTGGTGCCTTTGGGCAAAAAAAAAAAAAGAAACAACACAACAACACCTAGTAGACTGAATGCTACTTCTTAAACAGAACCAACCCCATGGCAATTCAGACAGTGAACGTGGAAAAGCCAAACCTTCTTTTTGCTTAAGAATTAGAGCATTCACTGTGGTTATCCAAGTAGTCAACTGTATAAGCGCAGTTAAGAATTTGGATTTTCCTGCTTGTTCTTTCCTTGCATGTTATAGGTAAAGATATATCAGCAATTTGTAAGAATTAGGCCCAGAGAAATATCACTGTGACTGTTGTGTAGAAAACAGTGGAATAATTGAGATAAGAGCCACAGTATATGCATGTTGATTTTACTCTTTATTTTCTTTGTATGTGCTCATTGCTTGTCAGTTTATTGGTCTGTAAGAAGACCCCAAAATAGTAGTAATTAATCTTTAGTGATACTGAGTATTCTATTAGCTGAGAATAATAACTTTTACTTCCCCTCTGAGGGCTTCTTTAACCTTTGTGAAATATGAAGTATTGTTCTCAATTAGTTTACAAGGAGAGAAATACAGAGATAAACTGAAGTCATGGGGAAGTTACTGTAAGCAATCCAGATCAAATGTTTAATTGGTATGAATTGGCCTTCCTCACATTTTGGTGTGCAGTTATGAGTATCCTGATGAAGATTAGTTTATTTGCCATCTCTACCAGTGATTTGAGATTTTTTTTCAATAGAAATGTTTTTTTACTCTTTTTACTGGATGACTGTCTGCAAGACTCATGACTGTACCTCTATAGCATGCTCACAGGCATCAATTTTTTCAATAATCCAAAAAAGAATTCTTCTGGACATACAGCAAAGAGGGATTACACAAATTCAAATTTCAACCATCTGACTAAGCAAAGAATTAAGTTTATATCCATTGCAACTTATATTTTAAGATATTACATTTGAATGTTTTGACAGAATTTGGTGGCAAAACTCCCATAGAAATTACATTGGAATCAGGATTTTAGAGTGGAGTTGGGCTCTAAAAATTTTTCCCTCTGTCAATTCACATGTAAATTTCACCTACAGGAATGACAATCATGACTATTTATGTTGGAAATTCCGCACTTAGGTCTGGAATTTACACGACCCAAATATTTAAACAAGTGTTTTCAATATTTTACAGTCTATTAAGTATCAGACATGGTTCAACTTCATGTTCAGCTATCAACTTGGAATGTGAGTTTACTTAATTTCATTCAGTGAATTGGCTCAGTCTTTTAGGGTAGGGAAGGTTAGCTGAAGATTTCTAAATATAAGAAATTAGTAACTTTATTATTTAGATCTACTACTTTCAAACAACTGAAGGAATTAAAGGTGAAAGATATTTCTGAAATCACGTTTGTGCATTCATAAGGGTTTCAGGGCCTTTACATTTGCATGTTTAGAGTATGTGCACTTGTATACTCAGTAAATGGCATCTTAAAAGTAGTAAATAGCAAGAATAGCAGGATAAAAAACTAAACAGAAAAGAATAATTACAACTATTCCTTTCATTTACTTTAAGTATGTCACGAAATGTCATTAGGAAAAACGAGCAAAAAAGTGTGCATTTAATCTGATAGTAAAAATAAACAAATAAAAAATAAAAATGAGATCCATTCATGAAAATAATGGATCTTATCCAAACTAGTTCAATACTTGCCTTATATGATGTAGTTGTGTACTGAGTTGCTTTAGTGCAAGTAGAACCAATGTTACAGTTTTAAGAACCAAAATGAATGGAAATAAAAATGCGTTCTTTAGAAATCCAAGATTACTGTGGTTCAAAACAAGAAAGAACTTTACTTTGAGTAGCATATTCATAAGAAATGACTAAGCTGTTTTGGAATGTGTTAAATCCTAAATAAATGGATTAATGGGTCAATAATATTAGCTCAACTTCAACGGTATTCGGTTTAAGAGGTTATTCATTTTGGTCACAAATTTCCTACTTAGTTTGTAATTCTGGAATCTTTTCAGTTGTGTTCAAAAATAGCGGATAAAGAAAATAAGTTGTGAAAGTGCATTTACTTGCTGAAACACATTTTCTGTCTTTTGTTTTTCATTTTGAACTTTGTTATATGTTTTGTTATATGTTCTCCTCTTTTTTTTTTTTTTTTCCTGTTTTGTTTGTTAGTTTGCATCCAGAAAGAGTAGTTGTGATTAGAAGCTAGATTTAAATTGCGTGGATACATGAATGACTTATTAGAGATCAAAATTCTCAAATTAATTTATCACATGCCTCCCTAATTTTTCACTTTCTGATTACAAATGGGGGCTATATGAAAAACTGGAGATGTAGAAGATAAATTGCAAAACTATATGATAAATGTACTTATCACTCACCTTTTGGCAGCCTTACCTCCTCTCTGCTTGCTCATCCATGTCTCCTGGGACTTATCCTGATACTCTAAAGCCATGAATAGAGTCAATCAATCCCTGTAATTTTAAAATCAGACTTTTGGTTTGGTCTGCTTTTGCCAAAAGTATAATTACCTTGTCCTTGCAGGCCTACCACATTTCTGTGCAGAATGTGGCTCCTGTATGGTTGCGTTCTGACACTGGAAGGTGATTATTCCTTAAATTCCAAATGGGTATAGTATTTACTTTCTTATGCGTCTCTTACAAGATATTATGCACATTGAATGAGACATCGCTGTGTGCGCCTACTACTATGTGTAGTGAAGCCTATCACTCTTCTAGAGATTACTGAATCATAGTTAAAAATGTAATTTGTGTCCATAATATATTTACAAAGATTCATCATTAAACAGTGTTCTAACATCTTTTCAGAGACACTTTTTAAAATTTCAACTTTTATAAGCAGTAGATAAACAAAATGTATTGAAAAATTTTTCATAATGAGTAACGTATTTTTAATCATTCCTCCTTTACAAACTGGGAAATAAACTGGTTTTGTATATTTGCTGAAATAACTTCTTTGCCTGCAACATGAACTGCTTCTTGAATGTGGAAAAGGTAAGGGAAAAATCTCACAGAAGTAATTGAAGCTAAATAATTATTTGTTTTTTTTTTTATATATTACTGATATTCTAGATGGGGAATATATGTTATTGAAAAATTAAAGTATGCTATAGTATATTATTGTAGTATTATATTATTAACATTATATTAACATGTATATGTAATATATATAGTTACATGTAGAGTATAATATATTACTAGTATATTATATTGTAGTGATTCATGTAAGCTATTAGAGCTTTTTTTTCCCCTCCCATGATAAAAGAAATGTTAAAGTTCCTGTGCAACTGATCAGAGTTTGTCATTTCATTTACATAATCTTTTCTCTGTATGGGGAGAAATGATTCTTTCATTTCTTTGTATTCTTTGGATAGTGGAACCAGATGAGAATAATGCTTGTTTTGGCACTTCCCCAAAGGGAAATATAGATTTTGATGTTGGTGAAGATGACTTCAGCAAATAGTGCACATAAAAATCTAGCATTTCATGCAAGTTCATAAGAAGAAACTACAGAATGGAATAACTTTTATGAAGAAAGTCTTTGTCTTATTTGGCGAATAGGTCCCTGCGCTACCATAATAATGCCCAGTCCTACAACTACAAACACTTATTTGTTCAAAGTGAATATTAACATTGTAATTTACTATCTAATTACGATTTTATAGTAATAACTGAAAATGTGTTCTTAAAAAGCATAGTGTTTGCTGCCTCACACAGTTTGTAGCAGTGCAGTGTGTGATTTTTGCCAATACTCCCTCATAACAGATTTCTTAAATCTTGACTTTGATTTTAACAATTTTCATACTTATACCTTTCCATTAAAAAAATAAATATTTTTGAAAGCTACTATTAGCAACCCTGCATTACCATTAAATCATAGCTGATGAATAATTAGTTTTAATGGTTGCAGATTTAAGCCCCATTATTATTTTGTACAACAAACCTTGTTCATGTAAGAGGCCCTCTGCATTTTATTTCTCAAGAAATATGCTTGACTAATCTGCAAGGTTCCAAAGGAATGGCTTACTTTTGTAAAAGATTGCTGTTTTTATCAGCTAATCTGAAAGACTTTTCACTTTAAGCCACGGAACCAAAATCCATTTGAAAACCAGCTAAAACAAGATTAATATTTAGAAATGAGGCATGATTGAAATGTTGACTTGCTTGTGAAAATTACTAAAAGTTGTAATTTTGAAAGAGAAAATTAATTAACTTCAAAGAGAAGCTTTTATTAGTAATATCAATTATTTTATAGATTTTATTACATTAGTCTTAGAACAACAAAATTTTCCAGTGAGTTCAATTTTATTAATTTTCATTTATTTGAAGTTTATATAAGTTATTGTTGTATAAAGTGATACCAATACATATAAGAATTAATATTAGACAACTGATGAATATCAGGGTGTACAAATTCTAGAGCACCTCAAAATTATGTGGTGTCTGTCAGTAGATACATCTCTATGTTAGTAGTCAACATAAAGTATGCCAAAGTGTTTGTTGTATTAAAGATGTCTTGGGCTTGTAGGTTTTTTCCACACGTGTGGATTGTGTGTGTGACTGCTCACATGTGCCTCTACATTTAATCAGTAATGCTGTTGGGGCTGATAGGACATTTTTCTCTGGTAGGCTGAAGAAATCACAGTTTTGCGACTTCTTGTTTTGTCTTACGACGCTGAATATACCTCAGCAGCCAATTATTATTTCATATGCAAAACCCAATTATTGTGAGTTCTGCTAACTGTCTCAGATGTTGAGAAGTAATTCAGCAATTGCTGCCTGGTACAGCCTAATGTTTTTTTCCCCAGTGTTTGTGGATAGAGATGGTATAAAAAATCCATTTTTTGTGTGCTGCTTAGAGAGTATTCACTGTTTCATTTTATCAGTAACATTTAAGTTTACGTTCCCTTGAAACAGCAGAGGGTATGCTTTTGCATCATTCTATCCTTAAAATCTTCTCCACTCACTTCGCTCCTGATGGTTCCTGAGGAAACCATCGTTTCTGATCTTATTGTCATTTATGCCATCACCAGACAAAAGGATTTAGAGTGGGATAAACCAAGTAGTGGCTGAGAAATGGTTGATATTTCCTTGCTCTGGTTGCTGATTGTTTTCTGGTGAGGGAAATGAATAATCGTATACTATTCTTTATTGTCATCAGCTGTGTGTACCTGTTTTACTGCTTATTTTTTTACTTGTGGGTTGCATTTAATGGAGTGCCTGATATCCTGTGTGTATGTTGGGATGCAGCTGGATTGTGCTTTGCTGATTTTGTGGCATCTTCTGCGCCTGACCCAGCTGTGTACTTTCGAGGGCCATTGATAATGCGTAAAATTGAGAATCTGAAAATCTGTCATTTTCTTGTGGGAGAGAATAATGTATGAGTTGAAGTTTGAAGCTAACGCTGAATTCGTGCTGGCTCCTAGAGATACGTCCTCATGAACTGGGTTGGATTCTGCGCATCTTGGGCATTTCTTCTGTTATATCAGCTTCAGAGTGATGTAAGGGCTGCTCTTTGCAGCTCCAAACAACCAAAAGCAGACCCTTAGGCTGGAATGATGCTTCAGTGGATGGCAATGTTACCTGAAGAAACAGCATTCCTCTGGATTGTTTTATAATTAGAGAGCCTGGTCCTACGGGTGGAATGTTGGCTGGAATGGAACTTAGCCTAGACAAGTGTTCTTTCAAGCCAACTAAGGATGTGTGGGATAAGCATCCTGAAATTATGTGTGGAACAGACTGGGTTTGTTGAAATGTTCTGAAGCTGAGCAAAGCTGGCATCTGTGCAGCTGATAGATGTAAGCTGGTGGCACTGTCACTGGAGATGGCTTCAGGTTGTGCTGGGGTACTCAAGCAGCTTTCAGATATTCAGCAGGGTTTTCAAGGGCAGCGGAGCTTTTTCAATATAAAGAGAATATGATTCATTAATAAGAACAAAACCAAATGGAGCTTTTGTGCCACATGTGGGAGTGGGGCTTTGTGTCTTGGGCAATGTGCTATTCAAAAATTAGTAAGGAATCAGGGGGAAGGCCTCCTGGGAAAGCTAATGTATGAGAGTCTGCTGATAATCCTCCTATTTTAGGGGATAAAAAATTTAGTTGCAGGGAAAAGTTGTAGTATTTCTCATTCCTCAGAGGGACTTTGTTCCTATGAAAATAAAGCTAAGACAGCTGCAGTCATTAGAGAGACATCATCATTTTGCTTGTAAGGTCATCTCTTCTGTTGAAAGTATTTTGTCACAGGACAGAGATGGCTACTTTCACTGCCAAAAAGCCACTTTAAAAGATTGACAAGAGAGATTAAAGAGGATACAGGAACTTGGAAGAAGTTCTTTTAACCTTTTAATATGGTGCCATTTTGGCAGCAGTGAGTCTGTGGTAGGATTAGTTAGGGACCAGGCATCTCTGGAATTGTGTTCCTCTTTTTTTTTGTTTCTTTCCATTTAAGGCATCAATTAAGAGCAATTTCACCAGGGCAGTAAAGCAAGAGAGTAAACAGTAAATAAGCAGCAAGCAAAATTAAAAACAGTAATGAGCCTTATGAATACGGGGGTGTTACAAGGCTTGAAATGCATTTATTTTGGAGCTTTGCATGTTCTGGGAAAACATAATGACTTTGTGAATGTATTGTCTCATTTTACATTGCAGAGATTCCATTTATTGGCCCTGGAGACTGACAAGGAACCGACACCTGTGCCCAAATGTTTTCTGAACCTTGGCAGCAACGGGCGTGTTCATTATGCAGCAGTTGTAGTTCCAAGTGTGCTCAAGGCACGGGAGAGCAGCAACCTTCTCCCTTGCAAGGAAAAACAGGTTAAGTAGCAAAACAGCCGGTGCAGTGGAATCCCTTACATGTTCCATCTTCAAGAAAACTGGTGCTTCTGTGACTGTGCGTCACAAGTGCAAGCTGCAGTTTATGGTAAGTTTGTTCTGACAGCTAAATGCTGGGCACTGGAGATCTCATTAGAATTGGGAAACCTCAAGGTGCTTCATTTTTCTGTGCCAGTTAAAGCAATTAGTAAATTAATGCTTACAGCACCTCTTAACATGGATCTCAGCTACACAGAGCTTTTGCACGTTAGGATGTAGAAACATATATATGGTTTTTTTGGTCCTTAAATTCAGTTCAGTGTAGAAAGGCAAAAAAGTCAAGTTATATGTTCTGTGTTAAATAAGGTTTATTATTACTATGAATCATGTAAAAAGCAGTTCAGTGAGAACTTATAGTTAAAAAGAACTTATGTATAAACAGGTATACGTTATCTGAGCATTGGCAGTGGTCAGGTTAGTGTCCTACCTGTCACTAAGTTTAAGGTTGATTACTTCACCAAGATGTCAGGTTTCCCTTACAAACAGCATTTATGTAAGTGAAAATCCTGGTTTGTAACATCACTTCCATACTTTGTGTGGCCATATCTACGATAAGGATAGAATTTCATTAAAGTAAGGCCTGAAGTAAACGCAGATGGATTTTATTTTTAAATAGGACTGTCTATATAGACTATAAGAGGAAAGTTTTGTGAATATGGTATTTCAGGAGCACTGGGAAGCAATTAGGATCATCCATTTAGTGAATTTTGGTGGTCAGAAAGGCATTAGCTAGGATCAGGCTTTCTCATTCGTCATACCCCTTTAGTTACGGATAAACAAGGTGATACGGTGTCTTGCTAATTCTCAGATATCATTATATAATATAATTGTGTTCTTGGGAGACTGTTGAAGGCCATTTCCAATTACTATTGTATATAGGAAGCATTGGTTTTAAAATAGTGAGGTTAAGTGCGACAGCAAACAAAATGCAGTAGTGTCATTTGTATGTGTGCTATGCTAAGACCATGTTTCTTTCTGTGTGTCTATGTGTGTGTGCTGCAGGAGAGAGCAATTTGGTGTACTGAAAGCTTGTACTGCTCACGACAGTAAGAAAGGTATTTGGCTTTTTAAGATAGAATTTTTGATGTCAAGATCGTTGGGTTCATGCTACTAGCCAGATGGGTTTGGAGGTGTGCCAAGAAACTAAGAGCAGTCGATAAACCCCAGAAAAGCAGTAACTCAAAAGCTAGAAAGCTTTTGCAAATTTTAAGAAGCTAGGGTATACACAGGGATGATCGTGTAATTCTGAAAGAGAGCTTGATTACTTCACAAAGAGAGTTATGTGCCAGCATGCTAATGGTCAAACCCTTAGAGTTTTGCACTTTGCTACTAATGAGTGCCCTAGAAGTTTGGATGTTTATATGGACATTATCTCTCTCTAAGATGATTAGTTTAAAACCCTAAATGCTGTTTCTGTATGTGTGTATGTGTATCCTTTAATCTAGATTCTATTGGTCAGTTTAGTCACATGGATGAGGTTTTACAGGCTTGGTCCCAACTCTAATGCAGTGGATTATATTGACACGTTTGATGCGTCATTGGTCAAAATGGATTCAGCTGTGTTATGCATGGAGTTAAATGTCAGCTGTTGTTCTTCACCAAACAACCAAAGGACAAATCTAAGGAATAATTCTGTATTCCGCTGCTTTGAACTTCACTGACAAGCATTATCTTTCTGATGCTGAGTTGTTCTCAAGTTGTTGGATTCCCATGTGCTGTTAAGCTGCAAGCTTTGGCAGCAAAAAAATTCTCTCTGAACCTTTGGGGAAAATAAAATAAGAAACTTTCTATAGGCTTTATATGCATCTTGAGTATATGTTCTTGAACTCTTTTCCTTACCATTTTCTAATACTCTTCTATATCTTTTCTTCTGTATAGCCTGTAAGAAAATAACAGATGCATTGCTTATCACATGTCTAACCTTTCCTCTCCTCTTTCTTTTCCCTAAATTAGTGTGAATTCCTACTTGGCATTATAGGTGTGCTTGATTCATTTCAAGAATATCAGTACTCCCAC
>JAOWBP010004096.1:2786737-2824558 GCA_028571105.1 Tragopan temminckii | reverse complement strand
AACCAACCCCACACTGAAACCTATTATCACAGCAGATGTGTGATTTTATCTTTTTAACCATTTCCCTGAGACTAACGTTTTTCTAAATGCAGTGGTAACCTTTGGGGAATTATCTCACAAGTTGTTTTCTTTGTGCAAAAATGTCATCTCTATTTAAATGACAGTAACCAATAATTATATACCTGTAAACTCTGTCAACAAAGAACTTAAATAGTATCTTTGGTGTAGGCTAAAATCAGTTTTCATTGCAATCTATTTGTAAATCATTTGAACTAAATATCTCAAGCTGAAAATGTAAATGTGTTTTTGTTTTTAGTGTAGAGATGAGGTCAGCAAGTCTGCAACAAATATGATTACTTGGATGGAGGTGACATGATTTACTTAAATCAGGCAATTTGCCCATTAAAGCATTGAAGCCTCAACTCATAAAGAGACTGCTTAGCAGATGAACTATAATGTCTTCTAGCATTTGTTATATTAGGTGATTTGAATGAGAAGAACAATTACATGTAAAATGAATGTATTTCTACGCTGACTGGGAAAAACCCTGGTTTTGCATCAGGAGGTAGCTAGTTTTCATGAATAAAATGGGGTACTTCATAAAAGCTTCCATATATATATTGTACAATTAACTATATATAGATATGTTTAAGTTTGTATTGCCAGAACAACCAATGCAGGGATGAATGTAGGTAAGTAACCACCCCAATCAGTCCTCTCCCTCCCTCTTCCGAATTCAGATCTTTTCTCCTTTCCTTCTCCCCCATAGGAAAAGGTTAGGTACTAAAAACCTCAATACAGTGTGTGGGTTCCCTCTGCCCTCAATTAGCAAGGGTTATTAAACTGGTGAAATCTTAAACTGCTGTGTTAGGTTCCTTCCAGCATTATGAGCTGATCCAGAGTCCACACAATAAAACCTGATTGATTAGCAAAGAATGAAGTTACAGTAACTGCTGTCTGATCTCATATTTTCTATGCTTTTCATGGACTAAAAGTGACTGAAATGAGGAGATTTGGGGTTAAATCTGGAAGACTCTCTGAATGTTGTTAGAACGTGTGTTTGAATTTTAGGAGGTTATGCAGAAATGTCTTCAGTGGGTTGTACTGCTGTTGTAGTCCAAGCAGCCATTTGTTTTGGAATCTTCAATGCTGTAGACCTTGGGTCTGATCTAGTAAGATGGCTGTATGATGTGGTATGAAGAGCGAGATGAGATTTGTAAAGGATAAGTTAATTTTTTAATTAATATAGCTGATAGTTTGCTTACTTCAGAGTCTGGTTTTTTTCTTAATCATTCACATTTTCCACCTTTACAGACACATACATTTCAATATGCCATGAGATACAGGTGCATCTGTTCAAATTAAAAAAAAAAAAAAAGCTGGGATCGTGACTTTTTTAATTAAAGCTTACAAGGAATTTAATATGCTAAATGTTTGTGGTTTGCACCGCTATTTTACAGACCGCTTTGTGTTTTCTGCTGGTGAAGGAACAAGGGTTTCTCTTTCCTGAAGAAGACCAAGGTTGCAGAATTCGCAAAGATTAGAAATCCAGGTCTACTAAAGATCTGTAAGAGCGTTCAGGATTCAGCTCAAAACCTAAAAAAGACACTTGTAAAATTACAGTATAGCCAAGATTTTTTTTTTAGGATCACTTTTGAGCTTCATTTGGATAATACTATCTTGCAATAGAAAGGTGAAAAAAGATGGAAATTGCAAGTTTCTAGAAGTTCACTTCACTTTCCACGTCAGTGCAGTGTCCTTCAAAGGGATTGTGAAAATACTCATTTGTTGCTCGTAGATGGGCCTTGGCTCTAGTCCATGCTGTCTGTGGCTAGAGCTTAGTGTAATATTAACGTGCATATTCAGTGGGAGAAGTGGGCTACTGCAGAAGAGCCAAAAGTGTAGCTACTGCAGACCCATTTAAACATCTGTGCAAAGGGCAAAGGTTTACATCATCAGCGAAGAGACCACAGTGCATTGCTTAAAAAGCCACCCAGTGCCCCAAATAGATGTTTTATGCAAGAGCAGCTCTTTGAAAATTGATAGCGCTGAGCACCACCTCCAAAAACAGTACTGTTGCTATCGGTCTGGTATCTCCTCTCTGCTGCATCGCATTGCAATTAAGGAATATTTACAAACTTATTGCAGACTTTAATTTGCTTTTCAATACAGCGAAAGGGATCTAGTAATTTTATGATCTATAGTTCAGTTGCTTCAGATTAAGCTCATTTTTTAACTCTGAGTGTGAAGGAGAATAACTGGTTAATCCTGACAAATGGTGAAGCTCTCTCACTATTAAAGCACTACATACTGTAAGTCTTCGGTACTCAAAATAATTCAAAATAACCTTTTAAATTAAACGGGCACTAAATTCAAAATTTAAATATTTGACTGTCCCTGGAAGTGACAGTATATAAAAACAGTCAAGAGTAACTTTCTAATGTCAGTTATAAAACCATAAAGCTGGAGAAGAAATAAATACAAGGAAAACACTGATTAATCCCCCTGTGTTGCAGTGCCACTTCATACTGTTGTAATGTGGACCCTTTCCTCCGATATTGCTCAAGAAATACAAACAAGAAGCATTTATTATCTCTGAAGTAGTGTATGCTGTAGAGTGCTGAATAAGGAAGTGAGGTATTGCAGCTGTTATCTTCTGAACTAACTGCTACTGCGTGTTGCATGACCAGCCCTGGCAGGGTTTTTGTTCCCATGAATGAATAGGCCATAAATCTGTCGTAGCTGACACTAGCAGCACTGCTGGAGAGTGTAAAGGGAAAATTTGCAGAGGAATCTTGTGGTCTTTGCTTGCCTGGAAAATGAGTTCAATAAAATGGAGGTGATCAGTGCTTATTTATAGGCTGAGCTGATACATCCAGCATTGGCTGTCAGAGTTTAAGTTAGTGTTTCCTCATTTATGTTCACTCTGTAAAGCAAAACATGGCACTGTAAAAAGCTTATATAATGCTGTTATACTGTGCTAGTCACTATTGTCGAAAATAGATAAAGCAAAATAAAGGGAGGAAAAGATAAAAGCACAGATAAAATGTACAGGAAGGAAATGGAAGAGGCTGGCAGATGCTGAGGCTCTGAGAAGGGATGTGAAGCTGCTCAGAGTCATCGTGCTTGAACCCTGGGCTGAAGGAGCTTGGCAGTCACTGCTGTGTCATAACAGCAGAAGCATTTTGAGAACTCTGCTCTGTAAGGCATGTGGGTTTCTCTTTCGTATGCAGAGTCCCCACTAATGCAGACCTGAAGGTATGCTGAGTGTGTTCATTTTGTTTAATGCAGATGGCTTGTATTTGAATTTGTGTTATACAGGGAAGTATTTAGATAAGACATCCTAAATTGAAGTTACTGAAGATAATTTTTTATGGTTTTTTTATGCTTTTAAGTAGATATTAACAAAGCAGAACATTTTCATTTCTGTTTTTTGTTGCTTGGTGACATTCTATGGACAAACCAATGTAAGGTTGTTTGGGGGTGTTTGAAACTACTTAACTATAGCAGCAAGAAAGGTAGAGTTGTTAAGAATGGAGAACAATGCCCTGCTGGTTTTTCCCTTACATGGCATTAAAAAAACAGCAACAAAACACCACCACCAAGAATCTTTCAAAGCAGGTATATGCTCAGGAGCCTCCACCTGCAGTGCTGCTGACTGAGAAAGCTTCACCTGAAAATAATTTGTTTAAATCTGATAAAGTTACATACTGTTAAAGTGGGAGTGGCTCCATGTGGCAAATCTGTGAAGTGCTCTTCTCTGGAGTGTGGGTAGGGGTGAGTTTGCAGCTGGTCAGGATGCTCTGATGGGAACTCAGGTATAGGGAAGCTAAAAATTAGATTCGCTGGAGAAATGCGATTAAAGACAATTTGTACTCTTTCTATT
Organism: Tragopan temminckii; assembly: GCA_028571105.1. Taxonomy (NCBI): domain Eukaryota; kingdom Metazoa; phylum Chordata; class Aves; order Galliformes; family Phasianidae; genus Tragopan; species Tragopan temminckii. The sequence goes on along the minus strand of JAOWBP010004096.1, from coordinate 2,820,672 downwards.
AATTATCAATGCCGTCAAACTTACCATCTATATCTGTAATTCATGCTGTGTTCAAAAGTAAGTGAAGTAAACTTGCGTTCTTGTTTCTGTCCTCGTGATGGTACAGTGATAACTTGTAGGCTGCATTACTCCTACCTTCCTTGACAGAAGTGTCCTCTGCCTGACAGCAGCGGAGATATGGAGTAACTCCTGAGAAGGGGAACTAACACATGGCGTAATGTGTGGGAGTGTTTTATTGTTTTTCAATGAATGCTTTAAAAATGAGTAATTCTAAAAGAACTTAAGAGACCTTTGTGTTAAAGCCTTTGGTCAGTTTATTTCCACAAGAAGTTCTCTTGTAAATATAATTGGAGGTTAGGTATGTAAATACAATTCTTCTATCAGTTGATATTCTCATGAAATGAGAGGCAGGAGAGGACTGGAGATCTTAATCCCTATTTCCTTTAAAGATTTTTCTCTAGGTGTGGTTGAATGAAATAGATACTTTTAAAAAAGAAAACAAAACAAAATTAGCAATATATTGTTTTAGTCTTGCAAATCCTGTTAGCTATAAGTCTGCAGGTTGTAAAATTGTCTTGCCTTGCATTTCTTTATGGAAGATGAAATATTTACTCTGATTTTTCTCTTCTTTAGCAATCCAAAATTTATTTCAGTATCTCAATTGGTGCCAAGTTATCAGAAAAGTATGATTGTCACTAGTTCTGAAATTTTGTTGTAGTCATGGAGTGTTTTGAAGGTATTTTAGACTATTTGGATGCATGGAAAAGCTTTGAAGAGTATTTTAACTAAGAATGCCAAATTAAGTGATAATGCTTGTTACTGCACTGGTTCACATACCAGTCAGAGCCAGTTGAAGTTATGCATAAAAAACCCCAGTGCTTGACCTATTGCGACCTATTCCATTTCCAGACTCTTCCGTGATTCAACTAAAGGGCCTTAGAATTTTATTAGCAAACAAAAAGTACCAACAAAACCAAGCGAAATAGACAGAGAAGCCCACAAAACAAAAATAATCACTGAGAGAATAACCCAAGAACCCAAAACACAGTTGAGTGCATTTTGCATCTTTCTGACTCCAAGAAAACCTGGCATGCCCAAGTTATTTCTGAAAAGTTCTTTTTACATGCAACTCAGGTACTACAGATTCCTTATTTGTCTAACAGTAGATAGAGCCATATAATCGTGTTTCTACCTTACAGTTTAAAAATTAGTGCATGTATTTTGTTCGCAAGAATATTGTTTTCTTTCTTTGAAGATTTGAAATGCTTGCAAAATAATTGGTGGTTCGTTAAGACAAATGTTTTCCTTTTCATTAAATTAATAGTGCTTAGATTTTAGTGTCCTCTCTGAAGCATGAGTCTGGATTGTCCTTTATCTTGCCATGAAGTTCTTGTTAATGGTAATGGATATATTTTCCCTGAAAATAGTTTTGTCTGTGAAGAGTATTGTGCTCATCTGCTTCAGTGGGCTGGAGGGAAGTTGCAGTGGATTGGGAGTGCTAAGTGGGATTCAAAAACACACAAGCAGATACTAAACGTTTGAAGTATGTGATTCTTTAGAGCTTCTGCTTTTTTCTCAGGTGTTGAAAAAAGTTACTGTAGTGAGGGTCCTTCAACAGCAAATCAGAATATGTAGGTTTAGAATTCACTTCTTGTGTGTTTGTATTAGTAAAAAATGAAAGAGATGCTTTCACAAGCAAATATAAAGCTGTCTAACAGAGGATTTTCTTTACCCTTGAATAAGCATTTACATGTTTTCACTCTTTTCTTAGAAAGTACTTGTACTGTTTACAAGTGCCACATTAAAAATATGAATAAAACTAATTGGATCCAGAATGTTGCAAGTATAACATCTGGAATAAAAAGAATCAGCACATCAGCTGTTTTGTAAAGACTAAGAAGCGAGGAGGAAAGGGACTTGCACAATTTGTGTTGCATTGGAAAAGTGTAGTGATTATTCGTCACACTAGAGCAGTACTTTTTAATTACCTACAGCTACGACTTCTTAAATACAACAAATCAGACAGAAAAGATGGTAGGTGATAATGACAGGCACTTGCTGATGCAGCCTGGAGTAACGTGTTGTACAGTGTACCAGCTGCCTTTCTTTAGACATGCATGTCTGTGTGAATGAATGAGGATTAAAAGAAAAGACCCTTGATTAAAAAAAAAAAAGTGTAAAACCTCAGAGTATACATCTCTGAAAAATGTAGCCATAGATGCATTTATTTCAATTAGAGAAGTAGAGGGAAGGTGGTCAAAGAAGTTTAAAAATAAAATAAAATAGTTAATATTTTAAACATATCCTACTTCTTGCACATCTACAACATAAAAAATAGTTCATTTTTAAGTATATTTAAAACTACTGTGGTGAGTACCAGATAAAGGGGCATGTACACAGCAGCGTGTACTTCTGAGTGCATGTGCAAGCACACATCTTGTCTGTAAAGGATGAGACTAAGTGCAGAATTTTCTGTGGGCACTGTAGGATGTGTAGGATTCAAGTGGTCGTAGTCACAGTGCTTGGTTTAAAATCCTGGTAATCCATGAGAGCAGTGCTGTGTGACTACATTAACACTTCACAATAAAGGATGGCAAGTGGGCAGATTTGCATGCAAATTAAATTTTCAACAATATTTCTGCATGCAACTTCCATTACAGTTGGGCAACTTTGCACAATTGAAACTGATGACTAAGAAAAGCATTTATAATTTAGAAAATTACAACAGCAATGGCTGTAATCACCCAGGTTAGCTGCTAAAGTGCCTCTAGGGGGTTGATTAGAAGGAGGAGAACCTTTAAGAGGCTCATGAGGGAGAATCAAGCACTGGGGATTGAAACAGTGGAAGAGGAGCTGTTGCAGTGAGGACTGCTTGCAAAAAATGGAGAATGAACTGATGTAGTACAGGTGACTTCTAATCAGTGGGAAGAATTTTGATCACTCAAACATAATTAAGAGCTGTTAACATATGATATAGATATCAGAATCAAGGCCCTGTTTTGTTGAAACTGTCTGTGTAAGACTTCATTAAATGACAAAAAAAGAGGTGACTGGTGACATGAAGAATGCAAAGAAGAGGAAATGATGTAGTGTGTGTGTAGTCCCCAGAAGTACAAGAACATTCATTATCCCCATGTGAAGCACTGAACATACCTCCACATCACTTCAACATATGTAAAAGATTTGGTTTGCATTTACATCATCACAGTTGGCTTCGTGGAAGATCCATGTGGAAATGGAGCATATAGAGATGAATAATAGTGTTTCATAGCTCAGAATATACTGTTCTCTCCTGACACTTGTGTCAGCCTAGGAATGTGCAAGTGAAACACCTCATTCTTTTTTGTTAGATGTAATTTTGGTGCTCAGTCCTTTACCCTTATTGTTAGAGAACTTACAAGTGTTCTTTCATTGCGATGGTGATTTCTTTTGTCTTATGAAAAGTTAATAAGGGTAATATTTGATGATATTTATAAGTCCATCTCTTGTTCCAAAACAGATCCTTATAATGTGTTAAAAATATTTCCCATATTGCTTTCTATCAATTTACTGTAAATTTAGGATTGGTTCATTAGCAGACTGTTGAAGATCATTACAGTCATGACTGGAAGTGTTGGCAAGGTGATAACGAAATAATCCATAATCAGGTTGATTTTTGGTTGGGGGAGTGGAGTGGCAGGCATATAATGATCGGTGATAACTGAAAATAGAAAGGAATGAATGAGAATTATCTAAATGTTGTATAGGTTTGTAAATTGCTCATGCTACCTAGTAAGAGGTTAGTTGGAAGTGTGTTTGCTAGTGGAGGCCATACAGGCCTCATAAATTTTTGGGTTTTATGTTCTTCCACACATTTGAAGCCAGGTTGCGTTTATGGATTCCCAGTTAGGGAGATTAGTGCTACTTTGTCTGAAATTGAGATTACCTCTTGATCTATTCTTAGCCATAGTCAAAGAAGATTGAGTAGAAGCCCCATGGTTCTTGCACTTAATCTGAGAAGATAGATCATGAAATACGGACCTATTAATCAGTTTGGAAAACACCATTGAACCTTTCTTGCCCACAATAGGGTGTGTGCTGATGTTTTCTTCAAAGTCAATGTCTGCGTTCTGTTTATCCCCACAGACCCATACGTTGTTGTCTCCTCCATTTCTATTTTTCTGCAAGTCACAGTTGCCAGTGAGCAGAAATTTGTTTTGAGGTGACATTGTTCTTTCTGTGCTCTGTGAGTAAGACTGCTGGTAAACTATCTGAAAGCAATAGTAAAGAATTATTTCTGCTTCACATACAGGCGCTGCTCTGAAAGTAATACCTCCTATTTTATTATGTTGATCCATGACATCAGAGGTAGATGTTGGTGGTATGGCAGTAGAGGTTAAACCTTGTCACTGATATTTCATTACATGTTGATGTTGTGTGACAGATGGCAGCAGAGGGGCAGTCTGACAAATTGGCATCTGACATGGAAGAGAGTACAGGAGACCTTACTTTCAGAGCGAGCTATGTATTACCTTTGTGAGTTTGTTTTTTAGAGCTTCAGAAGTGCTGGTTATCATGCCCCCAAAAGTATTCCTTTATTATGGGGCTACTGATTGGCTTTCTAGTAGTTCCAGAAAAACACTAAAATAATGGCTCTGTCTTCAAATTAGAAAACCTAATAGAATGGTCATGCATTGTTATAATAAGGTTTACGTGTCTTGGAGAGAATTATGAGGAATAATAATCAAAGTTTTCAGAGGCAAAATGTTGTGTAAAATGTGCAGCAGTTCTCATAAACAGGAGCTTGGAAAACAGTTGGAAATTTCTGGTGGTTCTCTCTGAGGACAAGATAAACTTGTACAGATGCTTCATGCAGTGTGACTGTCACAGTGCTTCTGTAAGAGTTTCTTACTGCTTCTTTGTCTATTAGTATATCATGACCACAAAATCTGTCCAACTTTTTTTTCGCTGCACCCAGTACTCTTATTAATTACTGGCACAGTTGAACCCATCCCATGTTTCTGCTCTTAATGTAATGCAAATATGCAGGTAAAGTAATCTGAGCTAGGCAGATCATGGACTGCATGCTTCTTTTTTTTTTTTTTTGCCATTTTTTTTCCCCTAGAAAAGGGCTGTTGTGAGCAGCTGCTCCCTCTTTCAGATGTAGTTTAGGATTGATGTTTGAATTACATTCCTAAGATTGAATGTATAATATCAGAGCAGTGTTTATATTTTCTTACAATAAACTGCCGAGTCTACTTTAGTAGATGCTTAGCCATACCCTGCCATCTTTGTCCCTTAACCCAAGTTGTCAAATTCATATCATACGTATATATAATGGGAGTATGTAGTTTTACAAATGAGAGTTGTGCTTCAGATGTTGTCATAGACAGTCACATCCATCTAAAAATATATACACAAAGTTCTAAATATATGTCCTATGACACTGGTACTATTTCCGAAGCAATTATATTAGTGTTTTCCCAGATAGGTACTGTGTATGGACACTGAGGAAATGTGTGTATAACTTTTATGCACTGTCTTTGGGCATATTTATATTAATAGCCAATGAGATACTGTTGTCTTAAAAGGTATAGGGCTGTGTAGCTCCAAGGCCTGTGAGGGTGTCTGTTTTCCTGTTAGTGTTGCACCGATGAAGAGGGAGGTGCTGATCCAGAGCATACCGCTGAGTTACGAGGAAGCAACTGGTAAGAGGTGACATAAAACCTATGCAGTCACAAATGAAAAGGTCTTTTTATTTGATCAGGCTACAAGGTTGCAGAAGAATCTATAACGTGTATATCAAACCGCCATCCCTTGGGACTGAGATGTTGACAGTAAGAAAAACAACTTCAAAGAAATTCTAAAGTAATATTCAAGACTTACCAAAATAAAGCCTATTTCTCATCCACAGATAATCCCGCTTTTTCAACCGTTATTAATGTTGCTGGTAACTAATTTAGCACTTCCCCTTGCGAATGTCAAAATGTTGGACTATTGGCCAGTTAATGTTAATGCAGTTATTTGTGAACTGCATATGATAATGTAATTTGCCAAGGCACGACATTCTCATTTAATTATTCGTGTAAAAAATACGAAGAAATATTGTAATATTGGTTATGCAAGTTCAGTACAAATACTGTTTATAAGAAATTAGGAGTAAGACTTATTGCTCATTCAGCTGAGAATTGATTATCAAGTTTTATGTATCCTAAACTGTAGCCAAGAGGAAAACATCAGCATTCGCTGAGAAGTTGGACCATTGATCAATTCAAATGCCATATTTTAATCCACCACAATATTTTTGATTCTCTAAAAGCTCTTTTGATATGAAGAGACAAGCAAAACTAAAGGTGTATCCGCTTCTTAGTTTGATTACATATATCAATAAATCCTCATGAAATTAACTATACTTTAAATTAAATTGATATTTTAACTCTTGCTTAGTCATTCTGTGGTCTTCCAAATCAGAGGTAAATGACAGGGTAGCACCATGTGGTATTTCAGTGATGTAGCCAGTGTATTGGTGGTATTAATGAAACATTAAAAAAAGACCTATTAAGCATGACTGTTACAATATAGATTGTAAGGATTTTATTCTTGATTTTTCACCTTAAAGCAAATGAGAAAGCATGTCTGTCTTTGACTTGTTGATGTGTTTAATAAGTCAGGCAGTAATTAAAAACATCTGTCAATTCCACTCTTGCTATTTAAAGAAGGGAATATTTCACAAAGCTTTTGAGTCCTGTTTGTCCTACCATCTTGTATTTCCCTTCTGCAAAGCAAACTGGGCCTCTTTGTATAAAGTTCAAGAAGCAGGTGGAAAGATCTTCAAACAGAGTTAAAGCTGTAATTTGGTGTCAAAAGAGGGAGGAAAAAAAACCACTTGTAATGAATGAACACAAATTCTCTAAGCCTCATCAGCTCCTAAATTCCACCCAATACTATGTCAGTATACAGTGTTAACTTTTATGGCCTTGAAGCAGCCATTCTCTGGTCATCATTCCAAATATGTCCTCTTTGTTAGCTGAGATCATTTCCTTCTCCCTCATATGTAAGCAAGGCTTTGCAGTAATAGATGGTTCCTTCTGGGAGTTTGCCAGGCAACACAAATCTCTTGGGAGGCTTAAAATGTCCTCTTGTTTTTACAAAAAAAAAAAAAAAAAAAAAAAAAAAAAAGTCTAATGTAATGGTTGTACTTAGGTGTTTGAGACCCAAAGTGTTTGCAAAAACTGTGATGGCTCTATTATGATACAGGAAGAAAGCTACATTATGGAAAAAAAAATACATTTATTTTAGGTTTTCTGTGGCAATGTAATGTAAGGATTGTTCTGTGTGTTGGTACTAAAGAATCAAAAACAGTTTAGCAAGTGGATGTGAATGCTGCTTCTTGTCATGCAGTTAATGGATCTACTGTTGTATTTGTGTTCTTTCCAGCTCTGCTGCTTTACATCAATGAATAATTATGTTTTTCCTTCAATGCCACAGCACTGGTCATCCTTATGTTCAGTGTATTTCCCTTCAAATCATTCAGTATCAAATATCTACCATTTTACTGGTTTTGAATCATTTACCTGGTTCTTGATAATAGAAAGGATCATCTTTTATTGATTATTGATGTTGCATTTAATAAGTGCAGTTTACTGCAGTCATGTTGACGCATGAAGAAATACAATTTTTTTTTGTATGTAGAGCAGGCCAGAAACACGACTGCATGCTAGTTTTGCTTTTGCTTAAATCAACAAATCTTTTACCTTTACAAATACGGTATATCCTCTCTAATCCTTCTTCCCTTTCCAAAAGCTGTTGCTTATGATTGGCTAGGCAGATTTTGGTAACAGCAAAAATCTTTATGGAAAGTAGTTACAATGCATTAATTCTTCAGATTTAAAGAGGTCAAATTGATTGTGTGTGTGTGTGACAGAATTTGTTCCTGGGGTGAGACTTTGAAGTAAAATTTCAAAGCATTGACTAGGGGTACTGCTCTGCAGCTCCTTATTGACTTTGTTCAGAGATCAGGAGCTAAAACTGCGTGCTGCGCTTTGAAAATTTACCCCTAAGTATTGAATTTTACCTCAGAATAATTTTTTCCCAATAATTTAATAAACCCTTGTGAATATGGCTTATAATGGAAATGCTGACATACTTAAATTTAATGCTAATCACTGAAAATTAGTAAGATCTTAAAACAAAAGTTGGGCGAAACCTGCAACTACATGAGTGTCCTCATGTAGTTAATGGGAAACATCTCAGAAACATGCAATACTCAAACACCGTGTTAGTGGCCACGTCAATAGCAGTATCAGATTGTTTTATTCTTTTATACTTGATATTATCCTCTATACATAAGAGTACCTGTGTACATCTAGCTGTTTCCTTAACTTACGTCTGTATTGTGGAATTGAGGTGGTTGAACTTAAAAGCTGATAGTGAGGAATGCTTGTATACAGTAACAGTGTGAAGGATTCTTGGAATGCTTGTATACAATAACAGTGCAGTGAATTCTTTAATATGAAAGTGCTGTTATGATCATAATTGTTTGAGCAGGATTGTAGGAAATAGAAAAGAGCATCATCCAGTCTAGAAGTAATGGCTAGAGCAATGATTTTGAGAACAGGATTGTTTGCTCTGCCTGCTTCTGTGTCTCCTTTATATGTTTCTTTCATATTTCTTGGTGGGAAAGTTACAACAAGAGATATCGAAGCAATAGTTTTGGAATGAGAGAGATGGGGCAGTGAGGAGTGTCAGAATTGCTGGTTTTGAAGATAAAAGATGAATTGGCTGAGTTTTGGGAGATAGATTTTAATTTGAGTCCTACAAAAAAAGGCTAGATTTTCTTGTATATTGTAGGTGTTCTGAGTGGTTGCATTTTGCTGTACTCCTTAGAAGGAGATCCGATAGATAGAATTGTAGCTATGACTGAATTTGTAGCTACTTTGCTTTCCCATATTGTGTATCCTCCGGTGTTTCTTGCAGAGGAGCCAATGAAGAGAAAATGGTGGTAATGTATATATTTAAGATTTTGCATTGTGGGTTGGTGTTCTCAAATTGTAGTCGTTCAAATCAAAATACTGTGTATCAAATAGTATAACCTCAAAAGAGAATTTTAAGGAGTAATTTGAAGGAGAATAGTATGGTGAATTTGTGGACCTTTCCAGAGCTTTTGAAAGGAGATGCATGCAGACAAATTTGAAAAAGGTACAACTGAATGTGTGTATTTTACTTAAAATAAATAAATAAAAAATTCCCAAATACTAACATTTAATATTTTTAGTCACAATGAAACTGGTGAATGTTGCAACCAATTTATACAATTTTCTGTAAAAAAACAAACAAACAAACAAAAAAAACAAACAAAAAGAAAACCCAAACAAACAAACAAAAAAAAGCAAAACAAAACAAAAAAAACACCCCAAAAACAAACAAAAACCAAACCACAAAAACTGTGCATCTGGACTGACAAGCTGTATGCCAAGATTCAGCCAGATGCAATTTGAAATGTCCAAGGCATTAAACATGCCTTGAAATGGAGCTTTTAATGAAAGTGCCATCTCAGTCTCAGCTATTGTGAATGCCAGCGTAACACACTGCAAGGAATTTATCATGCTAGATTAGTGTAACTTACTTGCAGTTGAGATCTAGAAGTAAATATACTGGAACTGTGCAGAAGTGAATGTTTGGGAAGTGATTTTTTCCATCACGTCTTCTATCCTGTCTGAGTGCTTTGTTTCTAGCAACGGATTTCTGATAACTACATAAATTATAACCAACTTTAAAAATAAAGGGGGAAAATGTGTGCACTGTGTGCTTGGTATGCATTGTTTTGTTTCTTTCATTAATTCTTGCTGGCATTCTGGATGCTCAGATGAACAATAGCAGTAGCCTGTAAAGATCAATACCAGATTGCTGATAGTGCCTATCTATTCAGAGAGTAGATTATTTGATAAATGGTTTGGTCCATATGTTTTGACATTTGTTAGCTGTATAGCCCAGACCAACTGGTAGAACTATAGTTCTGTCATAAAAAGCAGGAGCAGCAAATATTCTATTTCCTTTTTTTTTTTTTTTCCCCCCGCAAAACCTGTATACTGTAGTTCTTAAGCTGCAAATAATAGATATTGAGAGAGAAAAACAGGAACTTCATGTTTTCTATGTATGGTTCATATATATTAAGTTTGTAATTATGTTCTATGAATACAGTATATATAATTTGTATTTTATGGCTTTGCTGTTTATAGGATTCTGGTCTCAAAGTTGTAATCCTAGTTATATTCTTTTATCTTAGTGTGTCTGTACAGAATCATACAGAACCCTGAGGGAAGCCACTTCTACAGAATCATAGAATCATTGGTTCTATTCTATGATTCAATGATTCACTTCTATCTCCCCCCCACAACTTATCTTCTTCCAAAAAAAAAAAAAAGGGAAACTTAATGAAAGATGAGCTGTGACAAGAATATCCAGAGTAGACTCAAAGTTAGTGACACTTTGGGCCAGCACCTGGAAATTTACATGAGCTCAGATTTCAGTTTATAACACTCAGGTAAAGTTCTGCGATATTTCCACAAAATGTGCACTTGGTTTTCTCTCAAATGCCTTTTGCTTATATTATAAGCTTAAACTGTTCTGAAGTCCTGTAGCTTGTATGCACATTAAAAAATAAAAATAAAAAATAAATAGGCATTTTGCCACTTAGCACTAGTAGCAAATCACTAGTAAATTCATAAGCAAAATGAAGTAAGAAGACTAGCCAATTCCTCATTGCTGGATTAAGAGACTAAAATTCATAATCCCAAAAGTGATTTGCAGCCCTTGTACATGGAGGCCTCAAACAGATGAAAGGTAGTAACTGTAATAGAAATGACAAGAAAAATGCAGTGAAAAATGACACCTGACAAACTTCAAAATAGATTCTAGATCCTTATAAGCAAACAGGAAAATGACATTTCTCTCCCTATTTTGTGACTTAGCTGACTTCACGTGTTGAGAGAAAGGATAGTTTTTGTGTAAAGATCCAGATCTCCTAGGGGTTCAGTTAAACCATTGCGTGTTTAATGTGTGGTGAAGGTTGTATAAACCTTGCTACTCTACTTCTTGCCAGGTGTGACAGGTCCTCCTGCGCCAGGAGTTTCCTAGGTTTTTATGACTATTGCTGTCTCCTTTGGGGTTTGCAAGGATTCATCTATCTACAACGACAGGTTGGTCAATATAGGGACCCTATAAGGGATGAAATGGTCCACTTCTGTATTATCATCTGGTAGGTACTCAGTTTGGCATCTGTGGCTGGATTTTTGGCTAGGTTAATATAAGCTGCATTTAACCAAAATAGATTTTAAGGTTGATAGGGAATAGGGTTAGAATTCCTGAAACATAACTTTAGTTTTCTTTCTTTTAACTCAAGATGGTGTTAACAAGAAACCTGATCTCACAATAAGGAGGAGTTGGGGACTGACAGTTTTCCTGCATACAAATGGGAAGGAACATGAAAGAGTCTGAGCTGGAGGAAGTATTTCTGGTTAATATACTTAAATACTATCCTGTGCATCTTGTCAACTTCCCACTTGTTTTGAGCACTCAGAGCTAGCTCAATGTAGGATTATGGAAAATGGGTGCCTCAGCAGGGAGCTTGGTCACCTACCAAAGAGTGCATAGATGTTATTTCCTGTTTAAGGAACGATGTTAAGCAATCTGGTATCAGAAGACAATCTTTTTTCTTTATTTCCTGGCAGTGTTTGAGTAACTGAGAGTAAGTAGGTACAAGATCCCTGAACTACTCCTCTCACAATCATCTTCAAATAGTCATTTTCTTGTTTACCTCATCTATATATGAAACAGGTGCATTAACATATTAATGATCAGATGTTACGTTTAGCTTTGCATTTTAAGAATTATTAGCAATGTAGAAAAGGATGATTTGACAGGCTTAATTCAACACTGGGCAACAAATAAAGCTTATAATGAAATTAACATAAATCATTAGCATTAATCATTCAGTATTATTGATAGCCATATAAAGAAATGTATCACAGCCCTGGAAGTAAAGAAGAGAAGAGCAATGTTTCTTGCCAGCTGTCCTGACGAGCTATGAGCACATATGGTAGTGATACTGGCTTTCCTTTCTAATTTTCCTCCTCTGCTTGAGCTGTCAGAAGCCCCTCTCTCTCCTTTTCTATCTCCACAGACTGCAGAGAGAGCTTTTATGTCTTTTTTTTTTTCATCCAAAATGCCATCTATTTAGAATGGGTCAGACTCTATCAGCGTCTATTACTGTCATGAGCCATGTGGCCAATACAAGCAAACCAGGTAGATGACAATGTGCAGCCTACATGTTTAGTTTTCAATTTGGTAACCTTCACTTCTACGTTTACTTTTGTCTCCAAAACATAGTAACAGTTTTGCACATTGGAAGAACATAGTCTTAAAGTAGCGTTTGGAAATTACGTACTGGAAAATGTGTGTATTTGACATTTGAGGTTAAAATCGTTAATAATGTTTTGCAGTGATCTTTTGAGATCCTGAAGTTACTTAGTCATCTTTACCAACCTGATGTAATCTCAGTGAAATGCAAGAAGGTAAATATGGGCGCACTAAGTAAGCAGCATGATACTACTTTATATATCCATAAGGCTCAAATCTCAGATGCTTGTTCTAATCATAGACCCTGCATACTTTCTTCCTAGTTTTGGCATGTTTTCAAGTGTTAGACAAATCTCATGATCAGTAGCGCTCAGACTTGGTGCTGTGAGAACATGAGCAGAGCTGGAGCACTGGGGAGGGATCACAGAGTTGGAATCTTTGGATGTCAGTGATAAAATCTGCCTTCTTTTTTGTTACGTATTTTTACCATGCACTTTTTAATTTATTTGTGTTGTCTGAACAATTGAAATCATTCTGCCTTTCATGAGGGTGTCTCAATTTTCATAGTTAAAAGGAAATACAAAATGGCTTCAAATTAAGGAAACAATGCATATGCAAGCAATTTCTGCATTTCTTGGTAATTTTTTTTTTTTACAGTTGGCTTTTTGTATTTTCATTTGAGAAGTCTATAAAATGTAGAAAATAAGGCTTTTGCCATTCTTAATTCAAGATCATGCAAAATACAAAGAGTATAGTTAGGACACTGTCAGAGTACTGCACAACAGTACAGTACTTCCAGCTCTCCTTAAAATCTTTTTAAGTGTCTCAGCTAAAAGGATCTGATATACCTAAATGTGCGTTACTGTATTTAAGTTATTGGACCTTATGTTGAATAATATCTTGTTTTTCAAAGAACAAGACTTCTGCCTTCTATTACCATAAAACATTATTTGTTTTCATATTAGTTATGTGTAGAAGAGTATAAAGAAAACAGAGGTGCTTGCAGGAAGCATCTGTGAACATACGAAAGAATTCTATGCTTCATCACTCTTGGGCAATCTTGTGTTCACCTCTTAAATTTGCATGGGACCTTAATCTCCAATATAGAAATACATACCATTCCCTTATGCTCAAAGTCAGTGTTGCAAGGGAGCATAATAGCCAGGACTGGTATCCTATACCAAAGCGAATAGATCTCTTAATTTCATGGTTTAAAAAATACTTGAGTTGACCTCAGTATAATTCCTATATTTTAGTCATTTAGGTGTCATGGCTCAGTAATCATTCATTAACTATAGTGCTTTTCAAATGAAGAACTGAGATGAAAATTTTTCTTAATGATGACAAGTGATGTAATTTAGTTTTATTCGTATATTATAGTGGTGCCCGCTAGCGCCACTATAGCCACGGGTCTGTCAGTGGTTCCATTATAAACCCCTATTTTCAGAGGGTTTATAACTCAAAAATTGATTTTAGACTTAAAACTGCCACCCAAGGTCTAAGTCCTGGAGGTTGTTTTTATATACAAATTGGCATTTTGGGGAGAAGAGGAGGAAAGGTTAATGGTTTATCAGTGGTAGGAACAAGATTGAGGATTTTCTGTTTTAGATTTGTATTTGCATGTCTTCCATGCTAAAATAACTTCATCCATCTCAATACGAAAGGATAAAAGGCTGTTATCAAGTAGTCTTAGGACAGAAGAAAGGCTGCAGATTTTATTAACCACAGTACATGAATTGAATTGGGCTGAGGCTTGTAAAAGCAAGTACATGTCTCGGGAAATTCCATGATGCTTGAGCAGAGGTTGTGCTCTCTTTGGGAATGTAGTCACTTAGGAAATGGGGCTTTGGGATGGGGAGAGGCCTTTTCTTTGCCTGTGCAAGGGAAGAAAGTTAAAGCAGGTGTGCCATAAAGAAGCTGCAATCACAGTGGTATTAGATATTATTGTAAATAAAGCTTTTAAAGTAGGATAAGATACTTAGTAGGTCTTAAATTGCATTTGTGAAATTGAGAATATGATAGTAAATATAGTAGTTGGTCATTAACAGCTTGTGGGAGGGAAGGACAACGAATTGGGTGCTACCTGAGACTAGTCACTTGCTAGTTACTTCCATCTTCCTGATGAAAGAGAAATGGGAATGCCAGCAAGGAAACATCCATGACTCCTGCTGTTCATAGGTAGACAGGTGAGAGGAGGGAAGACCCCTGTTCTGCGAAGAGTTCTCTGAAATGGGGCAGCTACACATGAGAAGAGAAGCGCAGGCCAGGTGCCAATCAGCTGTGACTGATTTGTTCTAATGAGTATTAAGCAAATGTCAGTGAGCATGGAGTGCATGCTCCTAGGTCACTGTTACTAGTCCTGTAGTGTGCAAAGTTTAGATGCTGTGATACAAATAAAATAACAAACCTCTAAAATGTTTTTGTTATTAACAAAAGAGTACTTTATCATATAAAGGTGCTTTACATTAAAAAGCACTGTGCTTTTATGTTTTACTGCATTTTCAACTAGCCTCGTTAATTATTTTTTTTAAAAATAACCTTATTAAAAATAGCTGTTCCAAAGGCAGGCATCTTTGTGTCATGCCTTTCACTTAGGTTATTTATGCTAAACTCTGAAAGACTTGTAGAGCTATGGAAGTTGTGTAACAAATCCCATTTCTGAATAACTTTTGTTAAGAACAGTTGTGCATTCTGGAATAAAACTGGTTTTGCCTGAGAGCTATTGTTAGTCTGCAACTAATTGGCTATCCTAAGGAACTACTTGACAATCTTTTTTTAAATATTATAACAGTAGCTGTTGTTTTCTTCTAGGAAAATGCACGCTTTGGAAAAAAAAAAAAAATTGTAAGGTGTTTAATGTTGCAGACAGATTCTGGCTTTGTTTTGCATAGAGGTTAGGCAGGGCTAATGCTCTCAGCGCCCTATATATTGCATGGTCTCGCAGCAGAGGTATAACATGCCATTGCAGTCATTGAGAGCATACGTATGCATAAGAAGTGTTAGGGATGAGTCATGGCAGTTGCATATTTAGATTTAGCTTAGCGTTAAATGGCAATAGTTTTATCACTCTGTATGTATTTTACTGGAAATAAACAGCTTAGTGAATACATACGTCCTCTGGACCGTTCCTAATTATCCCACGGAATCAGCAATTTAAGATTCAGTTAATAAAGATGTCCAAATATTCAGATAGCTGCTACCTGCATCTACACATGGGTAACACCAAAAAACATGTGCTTTTCAGTGGCAAAATCACTGGAGAAGAAAGCCTTTTTTTATTTTTCTTAAGATTTAAAACCTCCAGGGCAGTTAGAAAACCATGTTTTTCATTGAACTGTGTCTTTTTGAAATTCACAAGCTTGACATGTCATTGGCATGACGTGTCTCAGTCCGTTACACAGAAATGCCACATTACACTGTGTGACGTGACAGGCTGACAAAAAGGGACATGACGCACCAGCCCAATGGGATGTCAAGCCAGCGCTGTTCACAAAAGGAAAAAAAGAAAAGGCAGCAAGGAGAGGTGGGGGAGCACGCACCATAGCAATATCTAGCACTGCTGGATTTTACACTTTCTAAAAGGTTTTTTTGGTTCAGTCAGGCCTCCCACTTGTATTTGATGATAAACCATGCAAATATCTTTCTTCTTTTGTATGTTTTATCCTTTGGGACCACACGCTCTTGAGTTCCTCCACAATATTTGGCAAAGGTTTGTAGAAATCCTATGTACTTGCAGCACTTGTGACACGGCAATGGGAGGTACAGAAGTGCGTTGAATGACGTTTGGGATTGCTACACGCGTAAACAAGAATTGTTCAAAGATCACTGTGGTAGCATGACATGCTGTAAGTCACAGTTCAAAAATGCATGTAGGTTTTGGAAATTTTTTTATTTGCATTACGGTTCTGGAAGATAGCATCAAGTCTATCCAAGTCAGACAAAGGGAAGGCTAGGAAAGCTTAGAAGAAATAAAAGATCATTAGTAAAGAAAGTTTTCTTCTGAAGAGGGCTTTCCCATAATATTTGTTTCCTTTAAGAAGCAGCAAAAGTATTCCAATAATCTCTAAAGAGTTTGAGAACAATATACTTAATTACTATGAGTAATTTCAGAGCTAATTAATGTGATAAATCTCTTTAGTGGAGTATTCTTAGCTACTGATCAGCATAAAATGAAATAGATTAAAGTCAGTGCAGATGCGTTCTCTGGATAATTTTACACTTGGTGTGGAATGGTGAAAATAAGCATAAAGACATAGTTACACATTTTTAGTTTAGAATTTGAATATTCTGAGTTGCATCATGCATATATGCTTTTAGTGCAGCTGTTTACATGGATTGGCATGGATTTTTTTAATAGGTTCTAATAAAAGGTGGCAATGATTTAAAATAGACAAATTAAATTTAGTATTATTAACATCCTTTCATGGTGGTTCTTCTATAAAAAATAATTCATTTGTGGATAAAAAAAGTAGAATAAATTGTTGCATGCATTTTTGTTACATTCTTTGCATTTAGTGCATTGTAAAAATTTTATAGAGATAGCAATAATCTAAAATGAAATTTCTTCCTTCTGGGCTCATACCTTGTTTGCTAAACATGTGGAATAAGCTTGGACTATGAGGGTGTCGATCAGTTGAAGTACACATTGATAACGCTGAGATGTGACCTTAAGTGTGAGTCTGAACTGCAGCTCTACTTCGTGGTGGCAAGCAGTTTCTTTCTTCTTTCTCTCATCAGTATGCTTGAGAATGCTGAGAGAAGTTGGAAGTCCATCAATTTTCCTTTGTTGGAAGCACTTCCCCCCATTTTGCAAATAGGCGTTTGTGGACTATAATGTGATTCAGTTCGGCCTACAGCAACTCTTGGTAAACTGATTAGCTCTTAGGCTTCATTAACTAGATATTTTTTTTATAGACAAATGCAAAATCACTGTATGCAGAAAATCTGAGATGTGGAACTCTATAAACTAAAGTGTCTTCTGACAGAAACTTGTTACTAGACAGTGAGGAAATACAAACCAGAGAGTAGAAAAGGTAGAAAACGGCAGGACAACCAGAACTACCTAAATGATTTAACTTATTTCTTCACTGTGAAGTGATGCAGGTTTTGTAGCTGGGCTTTCTATAGCTAAGCCAACACAGCACCACCAAAGGTCGTGAGCTCAGATGGGTTCTCTTTCTGCAGATAGTTCAGCTTGAACGAGGCTGTTAAGATTTGCCTACAGAGTCTGCTGTTGTTGAGACCTCCAGAGCAGTAGGTTTTGAAGTTAAGATGAATGAATCAGTTCAAAGCTATTAATCTCTTTTTGTTTTTCAAGACTTCAAGCATGAATGTTAGTGACTGTGTTGTAGTGCACCTATGTTATGTCTTCAGCTGAAATGTGAAAACCTAACAAGTTGTGCACGTTTTCTGAACAGAGATTGTTACTCTGCTGTTGCAGTGTTCTTGAAGCTGGACTTACAAACATGTAACTGTTCTTCACATTCAGCTCTGCCATTCTCTACTCCCCAGCCTAGCTCAGCCTCTGAGCATGCATAATGAAGCTATTAGCATTTTATGAATTGAATTCTTTTTCTCCTGGGGAAGGGAGGGTTTCCTGACTGTGTTAAGCAAAGCAGAATTCATATGAATCATATGGCTGAATCACAGTACATCAACTTATGCCCTTGAACTTTATGATCTGCTGCAAAAGACGTGAACATTTGTAAAGGTATGGAAAGGTTATGATCTGGGATCAGTGCTCAATACGTCAAACATTAATTAAAGCTTAAGAAATGTAAGTTTGTTATGGAAACAAAGAGAAACAGAGTGCAGCACAGAGTGTGCTGCAAGCCAAGTTCCTGAGATATTCAGGAATTTTGCACTGAGAATCTTATCAGCTCCTGAAACACATTTACTACGAGTTCTCTGGTGAATATTCTTCCTATATTTTGAAATTTCTGCTTGGAAAGAGTCAGATTTCCCTTTCCTTTAAATTTAATGTTACATATTCCTGAAATGTAAAAGGATCTGAAACTATGAAGCCTAATGACGCTCCTTTTAGATCTTAGCTCTAATGATTGATACTTCTTTCTTGGCTAATGACCTGGTCAGTGGTATAGCTGGCTTTCTGATTGCTTAATCAGTTAAAAATAGATAGATTAATGTGACAGTTTGCTGGTGATTTATTTATTTGCTTGTGTATTTATGCATATTTTCCTCCTGTAATTTGCAGAATTAAGTGGTGACAAGTATGCTCTCTGTGCTGGACAGAGAAGCTTAGAATTTATATCTTTATCCATATAACAGAGTCAGCATATGACTTGAGTGGTGGCAGATTCTACTTTGAGGACTTGCAAGCATAAGAACTTCAAAAGAACACGTTTTCTTAAATCTGTAGGGAAAGGATGCGCTTTTGGAAAAGCATGGGCTGCAAAGAAGCCCACCTGAAAGCTTCAGCATTAGTGCAATAAGGATATTGCATTGGAGGCAACCTCTGTGCCTGGAACAGCAGTGCTTCCCCAGGCATGCTGCAGACAGCATTCGATTGCATTTGCTCAGGGAGCACACTGATAGATGGGCTTTCAGAACAGAAGTGATAAATGTCATAAATTACTTTGAAAGACAAATGCCATCATTTCTGTTACTTGCTTACATATGTTGTCAGGCACAACTGTCTTAAGTGTTGCCAGTTATACTGCGCTGATTACTCTGTTTTATCTTGAAGTACTCACAGAAAGGGTTAAATTCTGGGAATTCTGTTAACTCTGAAATCGCTACTGATTCACTGACAATAGATACAGCTAAAGCAAGATTGTTAAAGCTATGTTGATTATTGGACAGATAATTATACTTAGAATGAATACAGGTTTTCAGGTTTTTCTTATAGTTCTCCATTTGAGCGGATTGCAAAAAGCATTTCTGAGCAAAGGCATGAGTGGGACCTTCTAGCATGTCATCACCTGCTATGAACTCTTTCTAGCTCAGGGAGTTAATTGCTTCTTTCCTAAAAGTGTCCTCTATGAGAGCAACATAAAATATGCAAATAGAACTGCGCCACCAGAGTTGTATTAACTCTGTGTAAGGGGAAATGTTAACAAAGGACTCCCCTCTTTTATTAGAGTTTTTAACTTGTAACAAAACAAATGAACACCAGTTCTACTGTCTTCTCTGGTTTCATAATCTCAGAGGCTAACAGTTGAATTTCTCTTGAGCTTGTGAACCACCTCAAAAACTGTTGTCCCCTGCAGTTAAGCAGGACAGCAAACATGAATTGTCATAAAATGAACATTTTCTTTCATGAAAGATGAAAGGCTGAAACTTACAGTCTCTGTGTGGACAAACTTTCTTGGGACTTCTGTTGGCTATCGTATTCCTGAACACAGGTTTGGGATTGTGGAGCTGCTGTGTGCTTGCATACTCTGATTTGTGGCTTGAAAGATCTGTATGTTTCTTCAGACCTGAGCCTGTGGACTTGTCATTACTATTATGAATTTTCCTGCTTGGGATTGTATTAGTTTTCTGAAGGGGAAAAAAAAAAAAAAAAAAAAGACAACTTTCTACGTCTAGTCAGGAAGGATTTGTCTGTTCTTAAAGTTGGTTTGATGATGACCATAGAGAAGTGCCTACCTAAAACAAGCAACTACATCCAGGTAGCAGATCTGTGACAGATGAATACTTGTGCATTTTACTTTCAGTTGTCTGAAGCACATACAGATTAAAAAGGATGAAATAATTTGTGTGATTTTTTTTCTTTTCCTATTTTTCTTCTGTGAGCCATGCCTAAAAGGGTGTATTCCCTCTTGAGTGTGCACAGCTCCCAAAGGAGATAATTTTAATTTGAATGGCTGCTATATTTATCAATATGTAGTGAGGTTATAGTAGGACATAGAGAAATAATGTTATCTAGCCCATGTGCACTAATGTTCTTGTTCAAGCATAAGGCTGTGATTTTGATCTGTCATAATTAATATAACAGATCTGTGACAAACTGTGCATTTATTAGTACATTTGTTCTGGAGTTAAACATTTAAAAAATAATCTTGAAGCTCTGATGTCTCTAGTAGGCACTATTAGCCCCTGAGCATCATCAAACAATGTCGTATTCTTAGAGCACGAATTATTTTAGGAATAAATGATTTGAAGGTATCCAGGGTCTTTCCATAGATATTTAGGAATGGTAGACGATAACTGGGAAATGGTATACAGTAAATTCACAGAAAAAAATGTACTTAAATGCTATCATGTTCATCATCTTTCTCTTAAAACATACTCTTATTGTTTCATAGGATCTTTGATATCTTCCGGAATAAATAACAGTGCCAATGTTAGGGAATATCCAAATTGTCTGGTCCAGTTTGGCTGTGACATTGATAGTGGTGTAGATGCTTAAAATACTTGTGAGGGATGTATATATGTATATATACACACATATAAAATGCAAACTGCTGATCATTTTAGGTATGGCATTGACTGTGGCTTTTTCACAGCAAAAGGCAGCATTGGCCTTAAGGTAACAGTAGTGGACCTGATCTTTGATGTACATTAATTGTAGCTTCTGCTAAGGTGCTGTCTGCATGGGTAGCTCTGAGCTTTTCTGTCCAATGTAAAACTTCTTTTTTTTTGTTGTGCAAGTGTGGAAGGCAAAAAGCTCAGGCGATGACATTACTGTCACCTGCTTAAAACAGTATGAAGTTCTTCAAGAATCGGCATAATCTCCAGGGTTCACTGTTTTCCATGAAAGCATTTATTTCAGTCAAAATACTTCACGTTCTTCTCTACACAGACATTTCAAAAGAAGTTAAAAACATGCCATCTTACAGGGAAGCCTTTCCTTTCTTTAGAAATATACCTACTTTCAAGTAGCTTGTGCTGTGTTGTGGAATCAAATTGTACCTGTTATTAGGCACACATGATTCACGTGAGAGATAAATAAATCTAGATCCATCTAATAAGAGATGTTTACAAGTCTGAAGCAATTTCAATTACAAGTTCTTTTTTACCTTATTTTTAACCAAATGTTTTATCTAACATCTTTCTCAACAACTGACCCTTTAATTCTTCTGAAATTAAAACTAAAATATTCTCTTTTTCCTTTATTATTTTTAGTTTTATTTGTATGATGTGCCCTCTCAGAGCAAGGAGAGACAATCTTGCCCATCTGCTTGTAAAAGCATGATGAATCTTTTGAATATGCGAATGTAAGATCTGTTGTTCAAGATGTCATGTTTTTCCCTCTGTTGTTAGCTAGGAGACAACATGGAATACCCTGATTTACCTGTGTAATCCCAGTGTGTCTCAGGTGCCAGGGCTCACTGTTGAGATCAGCATGTCTCCTGTCAGAAATGGTTGGAGTGAGACAGGGACGGCATGACCACTGGGCGCAGAAAGCTGCAGAGGTCAGGTTTCAAGGACAGCCAGCGTGGCAGTGATGTGGCAGTGACAACTTGTCAAGTGAGCAAATATAAAAAGCAGGGTTGGGAGGGAGGGAGGAAGAAAAAGTCTTGTCATTTCTGATGAAATATTCAGTGTAGCAGGTAGCGATGGACTGAATGGATTACGCTCATGAGTTTGTTTGGCGATTGTTGCTTTTTAAGAATGGCAGAGAGCTGATTGCTTGCAGTGGAGAGCTGGTCAGTGGTGGCAAATATTTTGATTGCTAGCCCGGTGATGCTCCTTGAGAGACATCCATCATCGACTGCCTACTTTAAATTTTTGAATAAATTAAACATTGCACTCGGTTATAACATCGATCACATCAGATTTAGGCTAGACACATCTTGGAGTCATGGACTGCTGTGAAGTCATTCCTGTAGATCCTTGAGTTGCTGTGCAGTGATGTATCTTAGAGAAATTTGGAAAGGAAACTGAGAATGATGCCAGTTCTGAATGATCATAAATAATCATAATTAACAACTCCTCTGTGTAATTTTGTTGGTTTGTTTTCAGACACTTTTCATTTTATTTTGAACTATTTCATATTGTATTGAATTGAAACACTTCTGTTTGTGGTTCTGTGCGTTCTGTAGTATATGAGATAATGGCATACTTTATTTGTCCCTGAAACAGACCGCCGTAATATGGTGACTTCTATCTGCTGGCATACTTGCAGAATTCTTGATACCACTTTTCTTAATGGTTAGAGCATTCCACATGCACGTTGTTCCTGGGATCAGTATTACTTTTACCAGCCTGCATATGTGTACTTGCGCCCTAATTCTGCACGTATATGCAGGAGGAGTGTTAATTTAAGCTTGATTAGTGTAATCTCATTAAGAAATAAGTGCCACAAGAAGTGATTCCCAGTGAAGTCTTTGAATAGCTTGCTATAATGTGAAGAGGAACCACGCATTTTTCTGGTGAAAGAATGCATGTGTACTACTATGTAGAATTTAGCAATCGCAATTAGTTGGTTTTGGCTAATGTGCATATTTATTCCTAAACTAGTAAACATGATCAAATGCTTTATTATGGATATATATGGAAAAATGCTTTAGATATGTGTTCAGTACTGGATTTCTTCAGGGTGTACTTTTAACTCTCATCAATTACTTTTTAACTTTTCCTTTTTTTTTAAACGAGAGAGCAGCTGTATATTGGTAACTAGCGATGCTGAAGGGAGAAATACAAAGTTCACTTTACTACTATCCTACGTCATTCTTTCTCTCTAAACCAATTTAATTATTTTTTAATTCATCTGCAGCTGCTCAGGTTGTATTTGTGGTAGTGGGGTGATAGAAGGAATGAAAACAGCCAAAATCCATAGTCAATAAGTCAGTATTTAAAAATGGATGAATATTACTTTTTTAGCCTTACAAAAATAGACTTAGTTGCTTGAGAGTGTAGATGGAAGAAGAAAATTTCCTGAGGCAAAATGGTCTTGGAATGAAAAGAGAAAACAAGCTTAAATGAAAACAAAGCTGGGAAGATGCTTTATGATTCAGTGCAGTTTTGTCTCACTTATAGCAATGTGGTTAGAAAGTAACTTTAAAAATAAAAATGTAAATGTAAATACAGACAGAAGGAAGTTGGTATATAGAATGAATGAGATTTGCTTGCATGGGAAGCCTGTCAGCTGGGAGCTTTCCCACCTCAGGTCTGCCTTGCCGCAGTGCTACTTGAACTACTCTCCCAGCCAAATCACTGCCTCTCTCTCGCTGTGGAGTTTTGGCAGTGGATTCTCAGAGCTAGAAGCTGGCTTGGTGCTGCTGCGTGCACTCGCTCCCTGCTGCTGCACACTGCAGGTGATAGCACAAAGATATCAAAGACCTTTGCTTCAGTCTCCCTCTCCAGAGCTCCACATCTTTCAAGCAAAAAAACAGTGGACTAGAAGTTTCTCAGGTGGACTAAAGCAAAAGACCTCCCAAAATATATGTTGAAATCCAGTGGAAAAATAGTTCAATATTAATATTAATAATCTAGCAATGCCATGTTTTTTTCTTCTCAGAATAGGGCTTAGAATTTGAAATGCCTGTAAAAGATAATTTGGACTTTCATTTTTAAAATGCAAATTACCAGCCTTTGCCTAGCAGAAGTTTCCTCGAAGTATAAATTTTGACTTCCCGTGAATCCTTCTTCACAGGTTATTTGGGCATGCTGTGGCAATGTGTACATTTGTGTAAAGTCCTTGAAAACAGTGCTATTGGTTATAACTTGCAAGTACATCAGTTAATTATTTTATTTTTGATCTAAGTGCAGCTGGAACTGAATTAAAATTTAACAGAGCTGTTCCACACTCTCATTATGGGGTTTGGTGTAGTCTCAGGTTGTTGTCTTAGTTAATGTACCAGTTTTGTTGGCTTGGTTCGTGCTACTGGAATAATCAAGTATCTGAAATGTTTAGACTCTTGTTTCCTGATGGTTTTGTAGTTGCTTTCTTTTCCTTTCTGAAGGTTGCTCTCGCAGGCTTCTGATGTGATAAAGTGCTGCTCAGTATTGTTTTCAGATCACTTTGCAAAACAGTCTTCTGAAGGATGGACTGGCATGCAATATTTTCATTCGAGAATGAAAGATTGCTGCAGCAATCTCACGTATTTCTCTTGCCTTTAATTTAAGCAAAAGTACTGACAGACAGGAGGCTGTCTGTAGCCAAACCACTTTTCTGTTTTTAAAATCATGGACGTTTTGTGGGCTTGTGAGGTTTACCCAGTGAGCACTTGCAAATCCTACCTGGCATCTGTGCATAATACACAGTGACCCTTCTGCCCTTTGGGTTAAGAAGGCACAGCAGTGTCTGGTTTGCATAATCTCTGTAATTTCCTCATTGTACAGCTCTGATTCAGGTATTTAAGCACATGCCTACCTTTGACTGTTTTGCTTAATATCCATGAGAGTGTTTTTTTTATATGGCTAAGAAAAAAAAGACGACTCTGAAAATCCCTGTAGAAATTTCCAGAGAATTTGGCAAAACTAAATGTCACCAAATCCTATGTTGTTCTGTGAAATGTTTGAACAGTGTCTTATGGGGAGGGGGGACACACAACAACAACAGCAAAAAACACGCCCTAAGTAATGTGTGTTCTGGCTTGCCAAACTGCTTTAAAAATGTATCTCTTTTATTGTTCGCACTATAACGTATTCAGTAGTGTGTATTACTAATAGAATAAATGAAAAATGTATTTCTTTAACACTGTCATCTCTCTCTCTGACATGCATCTTCAGATGATTTGCAAATGCTCCGTTGTATAAGTGGCTTACAGAGGGAAATCAGTTAGCCTCTAATGTTATGCTGATGCATGGCCAGTTGCTCGAACCCATTAATGAACTAATCTCTGATACTCCAGTAAATGGTATTCTTGCTCTTGCATGTGCTGCACATAGAATTTCAGGTAAAATCAACATTTAAAAAGAACATTTAACTGGATTATGGCTCTTATCCGACTTTTTCCTCGTGTACTTTGAGAGAAAGCTATGGAAGTTTACTGTCCAAAGGAAAATATTTTCATGCCCTCCCCCCCCCCCCTTTTTTTTTTTTTCCACAGAAAACAAGGTTATTAAAACCTGTGTTTTGCTTTTGGCTGACCGTTGAAGCTAAATAGCATCTTCTATATACATAGCAATATCTAAAAACAATATACCAGAACACTTGTATTAAGCACAAGGTAATTTTTCTTTATTTCCCTTTCTATCATCACTGATTATGAAAATAGTTTTGTGTAAGTACAGATTCTCTCTCTCTTATAATCAGCTACCTCCTGCCCGATTCCTTAATTAATGACATAATTCAGTGTTCTGGACATCACAATCACTTCCAGGGTAGTGAAATATGATCAGAGCTGCCTGGAATGTGTGTAGCAAACCCCGCAAGTGAAGGTCATGCCTCTGTTGTGTTTTCTTTTTATCTGTAGAAAAAAAAAAAGCTCTCAATTTAGATGATTTTCATTGTAGATTAAACAAAGAACAATTGAAAACCCCCAGAGAGAACGAGCAAGTATAAAAGTTCCTAGAAACAGAAAGCATCTTAAACTGCCTCAGAAGTCTGTGCCCTACGTGCAGGCAGCCAGTGCTTCTGACCAAAGAACGCAGCAGAGGTGCAGAGAATCGGTTCAGCGTGTGCCATCCTGACTCAGTTTTGTCGGGCAGCTGACACTTGGGCTGGGACTGAGAAGTGTGTGTTATGGTTTGCAGTGATAAACCATTTATCAACAGTTTTGTCTGTCTCTACTTTAGAGGTTTTTCGCACAGCTATTTGAATGTGAAGGGCAGAAGACAGAGAATAGCTGGTCCTTTATGCTGCAGGTCTTGACGACCATCATCTAAAAGCTCAGGGATAAAGGGGAAAAAAAAAAAAAAAAAAAAGAAAAAGGGGAAAAAAAAGTCCTAAATAATCCAGTGTTTTGGTGGAGTTTTTCCAGGCTGTGGAGGTGCCTGCAGTAGAGGTTCACAATTATTTAAGACATTCCCCCCTAAAAATCCCCAAATCAGCAGCCCTGTGGTTCTCCAGCTTGCAGTCTATTGCACAGTGTTGTTCCTGTGCTGTTATCTGGAACTGAGGAATTGCACATGCTGCTTCAACGAAAAGCAGCTCTCTGCAATGCATAAAAGAGCTCCTGAGATTTTGCATTAGGAGTGCCAAGGGACTTTGTATATTGTCTTAACTTCTTTTTCACAGGGTGTGCAGGACACGCAGCCCAACTAACTGAAGCGTCTCCAGGCCTTTGGCTTTAACTCTTTTCATTTGTATCCTGTGCTGATGGGTTTGTTCTAATGCCAGCTTACAAGTCTAGCTTCAATGATACAAATTTTTCTCCAATACATCGTGATTCCCTAATTTTAATGTTTACTGCCGATGAAGATAGAAAGATGAATGATACTTAAGATTTCTCAGACTAATGCAGCCAGTCTGAAGCATTGGCAGTGAGTTTATGAAAGCTATAAGCAAGCCTGAGAAATTCCACAGTAAAGAGTTGTCTAATATTCCTCAAAATACTCTGCCTTTGTTTTTCCTTTCTCAGATGTTCTGTTGGCTTTTCTATTTGAACGTCTCATTTTAACAAACCAGAGGGAATGGAGAGAGATTTACTTAAAAGTCACCAAAAATCTTCCAATTTTTTTCCTTCTCAATTGAAATATTAGAAACTGCATTTTGTCCTGCTGTGGTGGGGTGGGGATTATATTTCTGTGGGGAAACAAGGCTTTACTCCCTGAGGGCAAATGGATTCTTTCCCTGGTGGAAAATGATGTCCAAGATTAGCAGTATTTCACGAGGCTGTTAGTTTCTGGAGTGTTTTTTTGTCTACTTCAGGTCTCTGAACAGGTTTAGTTAAGCACTGCTTATATCAATATGTAATTTGCATATAGTGCTTGTAGTTCTTGATTCTCATTTCTGTTGGTTTCCTTGATGTACCAAGTAGCAAGGGGATGGTTCTTATAATTTTATACATTGAAAGTAGTCCAGGCGCAATGGAAATATTAATGAACATGATTGTTTTGACACATAAGAATTAGAGCATGTTTAAATATTATGCATACTGTATGAACTGCTGGCACAAAATTAGGAACGTGAGATTTTTTTCCTGCAAATATAGTTCACCTTTAATTCTTTTCAGACTGTAAAGTCAGTTTACTTAGGTCAGCTTTTGAGGCCCTTAATGGCTTTGAATTTCAGGTTAACTGCAGTCACGAAATGTTCATGTTAGCTTTGATTAACTCCAAAGCTTTGTGATGTCTGAATTTAAAAATTCAGACTTTAATTTGCACCACATTTCATTTACGCATTGGTAAATAGAAGTTTATCAGTTGCTTTTGGGTAGTGCTCAGATTTACCTTTGATGTATTAATGGGTTACGTTTTGCTCTTTGGACCAGTTTTTTATGCAAATACCAGGTGTATTTATCCGATGCCCTAAAATGAAAGGCAAAATTTATGGGCTTATAAAATGATCAGTTAGAAAAGACTTAGGGCCACAAGCCAAGTCTATTTTCAGTTGTTTGTATGGGAATGTGTGGGATTTGCAGGATGTTTTATGCTAAGAGCTTTTCAAAGTATTTGTTTAATAATACTTTCTGCTGTGTTTCTTCCATGTCTTAGAAACTGTCCTTGTTCTAAACAACTAGATATGCTACCAAGATTGTAATGGTGAAAAGTGCCCTCCTAGAAAGTAAAGAAGTGTTCGGCTGTGATTGAAACAGTCACTGGGCTGATGAGTATATATTCTTGCATTTGGCATTCATGATGGAATTCTATTTCTTAGCTTTGTTAATAGAGGATTTTGTTGTTTTCTTTTAAGAATAGTAGAGTATGCATGAGATATGGAAATACATGCAGGGAAGTCTACTTTTTAATAGGAAAATAAATATTGTTCAGAGAATAACTTTATTTAAATGACTGAAATTAAGACTAGTGAACACTTGACCTGCTTTTTAAATTATTATTATTTCTTCATAATACGATATAATTCACACTCTAAGTGTCCTTCAATTTTTGCAAATTGAAAAATCAAATATTATCAGTCAGCTCACCAATTCATCCACAGGCAACTCAAAGCTAAAAATGGCATCTCAGTATAATGACCAGTTCATGGCATCTCACTATGCTGACCCATTTTTAGATCAGACTGAAATATATACGTCGGTGGTTCAGATAGACTATGCTAAATAACTTGTTTCTTAAAATCGTTATATGAATTTTCTAACTTTACATAGGTAAACAGAAATTGTTCATAAAGGATATATTTCTAAGTCCATTGATTTATAGCACTAGAGTCAGGTGAAGTTTATCAGTAAGAATTCTGTGACAGGGCTGACTTACGTGCTTAATCTGTTTTTAAGGATGAGATCTTAGACTGTGCTCAAACAGTACGGCAGATGCCTGTTGCAGATACGTCCACGCCCTGGTTCTCGTTAGTAGCTCTAGTAGGAACTCAGTTGTTGAACCTCATGGCTTTAGCTTATAGGAGCAAAGGCTGAGGAAGACAGGGGATCTTGGCTTTTACTGTGAGACAGGATTTCATCTGCACAAAGAAACTTTAAGTACTCTGAATTCTCTAAGTTAATGGTAGATGTATTTATGGCACAGGGATAAATATACTTCTGGATCTCTAATGTTTCTGCTATTTATTGAAGGTAGATACCTTCTCTGGTTTTGTTTACACTTTTTTTTTTTTGACAAGTGGACTGAATAGAGGAAGAGTGAATGAGCATACCCAGATCAGCTGCTGTACCTGAAGAGCTCTATTGAAGGAGTAACCTGCTTTCTGCAGGTGTTGCCTATGGGTACAAGCTCACCTCCAGCCTTGTCTTTGGAAAGTTGGTTCCTTCTTTTGCTTGAGTTAGGGTTTAGGTCAGGACAGAACCAGTAGCTTTGTGATTAGTCTATTTATCCTTGAAGACACACACACACAGGTAATGGTTGTGTCTAAGAGCAGTGAATCTTCTCATATCTGTGGGTCTGTTCCTTGATGCCGTCTGCTGAGGGAGCCGTGTAGCATGGGGCAGTGGGTTTGGAGCTGAAGCCAGCAGTGAGTGTGCCTGGATCAGAAAGCTTGCTAATGAATTTCTGCAACCTGATGGCCTGTTGTGTTCTCCCCAGTGTTGAGCTTGCACTGATCTGGTTAGTATCTGTCAATTCTTTTCTATCTGACATCACCATATTGTTCCTAAAAGTATGCTTTGACCACTGGAAAAACAGACCTTTCTTTTTAAACCAGAAAAGTAGTGCAGAGTGAGGTTTCTGTGGAAGTATTATTTTTGATGCATTTCTCACTACGGCATACAGGGGTGATACACTGAAGTGTATGGTGGTTCATTTTGCTACTTACAAGGTAACCAGAGACACTGATGTAAAACTAAAGCTGTTTTGGCTTTTGTTTACATTCTTTTTATTAAATATTGTTAGCTGCTTGTTTTCAGACTGGTTTTAGCTATTCACTGTTTTTTCCTAAAATGCTATTTTGATGCTCTTTTTTTTCCTCTGCTGTTACTCCTGATAGTTCGGTATTTACTGGAGTGCAGGAATCATGGTGAGGATATTGATCTGTGTTGGTCTTTTTTCTTTCTATCCCATGGTCATTTGGATTGAGCCATCTGTTTGTCTGATAGTGGGAATACTAAAAGGCATTTTCTTTTCAGCTCACATATGAATTGTACTTTCAGATAGAGGTTATTCACTTGCAAATATGAAGATTGAACTATGATTCTGTGGCATTATGTATAAAATCATGATAAATAATGTTCCCCAAAATATTTTCTTTGATATTAGTCCTTTGTCACTGCTCCATTATTGATTACAGCTGTGCCGTGAAGTGCATCTTTTTTCAATCCCTGCTGCAAGTGAGCAAGAAAAGGGACCATGTTTATTCTACTAATTTTTTCATGGTTAATATAGAGAAAAAAAACCCTTTGATAAATACCCTTCATCTGAGGATCCCAAATACTTGTAAGATGGTTTTGTAGCATTGTTGCTATGTTGTTGCTATGTATTGTTGACTGGGAGGAGTGTGGGCAGAATATGTCTCCTGGGAAGTTGCCCCATGCTGAGGACTGCACAGGGAGTCTGTACGAGAATGCAAATAGAACCTATGTAATCTGGCTCCCATTCCCCTTGCCCCCTAACTTCTATCTATTTTTTTTCTTTCTTTCTAGTGTTCAGAATAAATCTTCAAAGTCTGAGACTGAATGAGAATAAAATACTTTGTTCCCACTCTGACTGAATGATTCAGTGTGAAAATAATGAAGGTCTGTAAGTAATGGTTTCAGTGAGTAGATGAGGTAGTGAACATGCTTTGGTCAGATCTCCATTAGATTTCCAGGTTTAATTTTTCTATGGCTGTGGAAGGCATGGTTAACTCCAACAGATAAAGGGAAGAAACTTTCTTCTGGCAACCTCAACAGTTTAATCCATGCAGAAATTGAGCATGGAGAGCCATAATAATGACTCTGGGTTCTGAAGAGGTGCTGTATGTGAGTTTAGCGTCTACAAAATAGCAGGGAGGAGACGGGGCAGAAGTTGTCCTGTGGGAAACTTCTTTCTCCTGTAGGCTGGAACATCGTCATCTCCTGGGTTCCTCTAGGAAGCTGAGTGGGGAGACTTCATTGGCATCTCTGATTCCATTGGCATCTCTCTGGAGTAACCCCACCACCAAGTCCTCAACACTGATGAGGCTTGTAATTGCACTCTGAAGGAGCCAGAATTTTTCCTTTGATTGTGGAGGAAAACTGTTCAGTCTACTAAATTAGATTTCTAAGTTTTGACTGGTATGAATATCATTAGTAGTGTCAATTTAAACCCTTCAGTAGTTTCACTGCTGAACAATCCGGGTGAATCTGTTTCACATTTGTAATTCTATTAATATGCATCTTTCCAATGTGTTTACTGTGTCATTATTCTCCCCAAAAGATCTGTGGTTAGTTTCTAGTCCCATTCTTTGGAAGACTTCTTGGCATTGCAGTATGGTTCACTTAATTTTTTTTATTCTTTGTAACTCCTTAGCTTTATAGCATAATGTCTCTCAAACTGTGGATTCCCTTTTGATTTCTCCAGGGAAAAAAGGTAGGAAAAGATGTCTGAGACTCCACTACTGTAAATACTTCTGCTTGTAGTTACCTTCTACAAGTAATCCCTTTGAAATCAATAGGGAATATTCCCAATAGTCAAGTTAAGCAGCCTGAAATGTCTTGAAGAATAAGGCCTGAGTCTGGTAAAAATCACAGAATGGCACAAGACTTCATTATGAAGGGCATCATCACAAAAGAGGAACCTCCTAGAAAATAACCACTAATGAACATAATGCAGCAAGTCATTTCATAAACTCTGGATATTCTTATTGTTTTTTTTTTTTACATGGTATCTATATATTTTAAGGCATCAGCAGAAATATCCCTATTTTGTAAGGATGCTTGTTTCAAGGTTACTTGTGCTTGACCTTTGATACATTCCCATGTTTTCTATCTTTGCATATTATGCTCTCTGGCTGTTTTTTCCCGATCCATTGATACTACTTCATTCAGGTACGCCTAGGACAGTTCCTTCCTCGCCCAATTAACACCAACTGTTCTGGTGGGCGTGTAGCTCTGCTATCTAATAGTATTTATTTTTGATATGAGACAAATGACTGAAGTGTTCTATCTTTTTTATACCAAACAATGAAGTAAATAACTATACTTTCAAAGGCCGTTCTCGGTCAGGACTTCAGTAAATGAAAATTTAATCAGCAAGGTGAAATTCATTCAGGAAGCATATTGGTAAACTTCAGTTACAAATCCCCCCTTCCATCTGACGTTAGGATTTTGACCTGCGATTCCACAACAGTGCATATTAAATGTACTTTCTTCTTTTGCTAACAGAAATCTTCAGTAGCCACAACTCTTGTTCTGAATTTTTTTTTTTGAGTATTTAGGAGGCTTTGCTTGCTGCTGGGGAGAAAAACAATGACCCACATTATTAATTAATTTGTGAAATCATAAGGTGGAAGTATAAAAATCTCTTTTCTAAGGATTCTAGAAGTCTGAATCACAACTCAGTTTAAATGTCCATATGCAGAGAGTGGATACATGCACTGAGCTTACCCTTTTTCTAGAAGAATATAGCTGCAAAATGCTGATTTAGCATAGCATATGAAATTCTTTTGAGCAACAGCTTGTAGTCTGTATTTGAGGCTACACGTTCTCAAAATACAAACCTGGAGGAAACTAGACTATTTGTAAAGTTAAAGGAGAAAGTTATACACCACTGTAAAATAGACGCTTCCGTAGTGTGTGTTCTACAGCCTATAGAAATATAATATTACAAAATGGAGGTGGCAGATATGTATGGATACCATTAAATGGAATTTTATAATGAAAATTTCGTCTCATGAAGGTGAAACTTTTAGATCATATTAGAATTCTAAATTTTTTATGCATAGCAATCAAATGACCTCTCCATATTGCCATATAAAGTATAGATTTAAAGTTAAATGATCCAGTCAGTCATTTAGCATTTTCTTAGGGTCACTTTTTTTGCCAATAACTACAGATGTTTACGTGTGGTTCCTCTTGTTTCTCTGTTGTATTATTTACATTTTAAGAGTTGAAGAAAGAAGACACTTTAAAAACTGTTTTTAATAGCCTTTGTTTATTTTTAATACGTAGTGTTCCAGGCTCTTGCTCTAATGATTTTTTTCACACTGCATTGATAATTAAATACATTCATTTTCCTGGCTGCACAATTCTTTTAAATAAAAAGTTATGGGTAATAATACCTATTATGTTGAAAGTATAGAGGAGAAAAGGGCAGATCTGTAGCTTTTTAGTTCAAGGAGATCCAACGGATTATACACTATAGATTTAAATAAAAATAGAAATCTTGATTCTTTAATCTATGCTATAGAAATATATCTTACATTTTATTTTTGCTTGCTTGTAACCTTTTTTTCTGATGCTACATCACATGTTTATTCCAGTTATAACAGTTTATTCCATTAAAACAAGAGCTGCAGATATGTAATGTGCTATCCATTTCAGGATACTTATTACTAGCAATTTTAGCAAAGACATTAACTGTGGGACATCTTAAATGACTGGAGACTGTATATGATTGTCTCTTAATGTATACATGGTAGCAGTAATCCTCTTCATGGCCCCCAGAATGTCCCCGTAAGAACCCCCTGAAAGAGTGATCTGATGTTAATAAGTAGGGAGAAGTATTGTGAGCGTGTAAAACTGTGGTAGCATAAAGTACTTAAGATCAAAAAAAAAACCCAGAAAACTCTGTTGTGATGTTATCTCTTTGCTTACGTAGCCTCTGCAATTTTTACCTATTCTACGAGATTTTAGGTTTTGCATTTCTTAAATTATGCAAAAGGGATTTAATTACAATTAGTGAAGAAACTCTTATCCTCATATTTGATTTTTGTCACGTTTACAGAATGCAAGAGCAAAAAATATTGTGTCCTTTTGGCCAAACACGTTTTAACTGTAATTTGAAGAAAGAGCAGTGTAAATGAGTAAGGATTTATGTAGTTTAAAATCCATAATCTAACTTTGCAAAATTGTTTTATAAGCTGGGTATTGCCAACGCATGTAAACAACAGCAAAAACAGCAAATAACAAAAACAACCAACCAAAAGAGAACCACAAAAAACCAACGACCAACAAACCACTTCTAACCCCAACAATAATTCCCTTCTCCACTCACAAAAAAAA
>JAOWBP010004096.1:2765822-2786637 GCA_028571105.1 Tragopan temminckii | reverse complement strand
GTCTTATTCACAGTGGTAGAGATAACTCTACTCTATATAGACTGCTGCTAAGTACATCCTTTGAGTGGTATAATTTTTCTTACATTTAAAAATACATCTAAAAAACCAACATAAATAACTGTTTGAAAACTGTGACCAAAGTTCAAGGTTAGCCTGCTTAGTTTATCAGGGAAGCTTTGGCATGTCCATGTGCACGTGCATAGAGGTTGGTTCTGATTGCATGAAGCCTAATTACTCAGTAGTAATGGCATAAAAAGTTTATCAAGTTGGGACTTGAAGCTATAAATAAAACGGAAAAAAAATAATCCAACATACAACATTCTCACCCCCTACACTTATCCCATCAAAAATCAGCGTAGAAGATGTTAGTTAATATTTTGTCTTATTCAGTCCTTATAGAAAATAGTATCTTCCATGAGTAGCAGCACCCTGGAAGATAGAAGTGTGTTCAGTACGTCTTGTGAGATGCCTAGACTTGGTGGAATTTTGTGATTAGAAGACACTAGACACTAGAAGGAAGTCTCCCTTTCCATCTGTGTCCTTGCTGATATGTTGAAGATATGAATTATGGCACGACTATGTCTTCATCTCAGTTCCTACTTTCCTCACCAGTGGAAGGCTTGTGATCTAAATTTCTCTCAGCAGTGTCCCATTGGTTGATGACAAGAATCTGCTCAGGCTGGATGCTGCTGCCCGTGCATCTCTTGTTTAACAGTGACACAATAACGATGCGATGTCCTTGCCAGACATTGGAGACTAAAAGCTTGCATTATTTCAGGAGCTGAAAATGTTCTCTTCTTAGCATTTTCTTTCTTAAAAATATACACGCTTCCTGTATTCAGCAATTCTCACAAAGCATCTCATAACTGTTCATGTGTACCTGTAATTAGTATGGCTGTGTCTTGTGGACAGACTCTCACAAAGTCTGCATGGAATGCATCTAATCCATGTTAATCTGTTTTATCTGGGTAGTTTGTTGGAGGCGTGTGCGCTTTGCTCACAAACATTGGACAGACAGCCTCGCTACACAGAATGTGTTCTTTTCCTGAATTATTACAAACTTTGTGCGCTATGAGAACTTTCTTGTAAGGTATCATTAAGGAAATTCACAGGACTATGAACACCCTATATAGTATGTACCAATTTCAACTGTGAGTAAAACCAACTGCAAAGTCAGTAATGAAGCAACCTGTGATTTTCAGCTTTCTTGCCCTTACAAGCACAATGTGCAGTTACATAAAGAAACCGTTCATATGCAGGTTTCAGCCAAACCTCAAGCACACTGAGGAGTGTGGTAAGAGTCACTTACACAAAGTCAAATTCCCTGTTAGAATTACCGAAGAAGTGAAATTTCTCATAGAGTTTCAAGGAGACATTTACTTCAGTTCATTTCGTTTATCTGCAGTGTATCATTTGGAAAAATCTTCTTTGCCATTATTAACAGAATTGTTCAATATCAGACTAAATAATCTGAGTTCCACTGCAATAAATGTGTTTAAAAAATGAGCTTCAGTTTTTCTGCTGCTTATTCTTTCCATGTTTCTGATACATTTTCCTTTTGCTTATTCTTTAACTTCCTGCCTGACTCAGTGTAATTCATAAGCTTTTCATTAGAAGAGGGCCCAAACAGGAACCATGTATTCAACTTGATGATGCTGATTAAAACCTACTTTGATTCCAGACTTCCATGAGGAATGCTTTCAGTTCTCCTATAGGATTTGACTAACAACTTCTAACAAACTCAAAGATCCAGCAACTGGGAGTTCATTATCTACACCAGCACAAGAGCAGGAGCTGAATGTAACACCCTTGTCTTTATCTCTGAAAGAAACACTCATGCATGTCTGGCAGAAATAATTGAGACAGGTGTTCATAATACTAGAACGTATGAGCAGATGAGTTGAAAAGATTCTGTGATCCCTCCTGATTTCCTTGTGATGGACCTTAGCAGGGAGAATGTACAGGTATCCCGTGTCTCAGTGCAGGAGACGTGTCTGATATGGCATCTCAGTCTTTGCTTTTTCAAATACATCAGTGTTGGCACTTGACACCAGTCATTGTGTTCTTGGGGATCAGTGATTATTGCTCAGTTCTCCTTTAAGTCAATCTTTTGTTCTTAGCAAATTTGAGACATGAGGATACTGAAGGCAGGGACATCCACATTAATTACGGGTACACGTGAACAGTTATGAGCTGCTTGGTGAGAATTACTAGAGACGATACAGGAAGTGCGTATATTTTTAAGAAGGAAAATGCCAGGAACAGAAGACTTTCGGCTCTTGAAATAATGGAAACTTTGAGTCTTTTCACTCTCCCTAGGATGCTGTGTTGTTGGTGTGTCATTCTAGAACAAGAGATACCTGGGTGACAATTTTTGTTAACAGCATTCAACGTGTAAAATCAAAGGGATGTTGTGCTGGGAGAAAGTTGGGATATATTGGTATATACACACACATACACAGTTGTTTCAAACCTTGCTTCAATACTTTATTAGGAGTTAGAAATGGTTGTAATTCAGACTGTGAATATCTCTTCCTGGGCCTTTAATTCTTGTGAAGATGCAGGGAGGTAAGTGTTCCTCTCTGCACCTTTCTCTGTTGATTTTTTTTTTTTTTTAAATCTGGCATTAACTTCCATTGAGTGGAAAGGCAGAGGGGCTTTTGGCGTGGGTACAGAAAGCCACACTAGCTACATGCCTGCCAGCCTGCACATAATGCTGGTATAGCGGCCATGCTGCAGCCTTGCATTCCTCTCAGCCTGTAGGTGATGTCCTGCCTTACAGGATGTATTTCACTGAAAAACAGTAAGCTCCTTGAACAAAAAGAAAAAAAAAAGTTTTAGCATTTGTGAAATCTGAAGTACTGGGGTTCTACTTCACTGTACTGTAAATATTCTTTAAAAACCTGCCGTAAGTTTGCTTTGTAGAATTGTGTTAAGGTCTAAAAAAAAAAAAAAAATTGCTACAAAGAACAGCAATCAAAAAAAA
The DNA here is from genome assembly GCA_028571105.1 of Tragopan temminckii. Lineage (NCBI taxonomy): Eukaryota > Metazoa > Chordata > Aves > Galliformes > Phasianidae > Tragopan > Tragopan temminckii. The sequence goes on along the minus strand of JAOWBP010004096.1, from coordinate 2,783,651 downwards.
ATAAAAATCAAATGAAAGCAACACAAGAAAACTATGCTAGAGAGTTGCTTGTGGATTTAATATGACTCAATATCCTCTCCTGGCTGAATTATGTTATAATACATTTGTGAAAACTCAGTTCTGGTATTCAGCCTTACATGTACCCTAGTAAATAGGTATTTCCCTGGTTTCCTCAACAAACAGGAATAAGAGATGAAAAGAAATTATCCAGTTGGTGGTAAAATCTCAGTGTAGGCAAACTTACAGCAATAGGATTACTAAAAGATTTGCTTCCTTGAGGAAGGAATCTTGTTGTAGGTTAGCTCATTTCTTGCACTCCTGCAGCAGAAGCACGCAGAGCAAACAGAGCTGCATCCCTTCTGCATTAATAAGTATCCGTTCTGCAAGGTTTTGGTTCCTGTGACTTATGCAGACACTGGGGACTCTAGTAAGGAAAATGACGTTCTTGAAGGTATTTTTGTAACTGACCACAGATGAGAGTGCTCTATTCTGTGCAAAGCGCTATCTTTTCCTAATATTTCTAGTACTCGATCTGTGCTTGCAGTGGATTGGTGTTTCAGTGCTTCTCTTTCTTCACAATTTCTCAACTTTTCTTTGTGAGCACTGAATGTCAGTAAAAAGGGCAAAACCATCCCCCAGCAAATTAACCTACTTAAATCCAGAAGATATATGGCAACGCTATCATTTCTAATATCTGAAGTCCTTTTGCAAAAGTTAAAGGAATAATATATTAATTTGCTTTACGTTATTGTAACGCAGAATTTTGGAAAATAATGTATCAAATTCCTCTCATTTAAAGTTCTTGGCTAATATGTTCTTAAAATGATTATTCCATCTACATATATTACCAGTTAGCAGTTCATGGCTTGTACTCAAAGTATATACTTATTTTTTTCATTTTTAATATGCTAAGCAGTTGCTTATTTCAGCCTTAGAAATACTGTGAGCGTGATAAACAGAAAGATAAATGTTCTTTGTCTAAGAAGGAACATATTGTTGGTAATATGAAAAAGTCTTTGCCTTTATAATTCTAATAAAGTTAAGTTATGAACACAATTGAAAACTGAATATGGCCAATAAATATATTTCACTTACCTGCATGCTGTTCCAAAAAAACAACCTGAGCTATTTTAGAAGGTTTTAGAAATTTATTTTCCCCAGTTTTATGTGATTTTTATAAATTTAGGTCAAAGGAATTTTCACTTGAAAACAGTAGTTTGTCATGTTTTCTACAACATTTGTCTAGCAAATTTATAAATCTAGCGTTCATCAGAGTAAAGTTCCAAATCATAATGAATGGGTTAGACAGCATTATCATCAATATCCTAAAGGTGCAGCTGTGGAAATCAGTCACTTCCATCAAAAGCCTCTGGCACGTTGCACAGCACTGTCATTTTTTACGTTCAGGTTTTGCTGAAATTAACAAGGCAGTTCTCCAAATGTCTTTACATCTCTTCTACCTTTGGGTGGTGCTTTTGAGCAGTGCTGCGCTGTTGTTTCTGTTCAAAGAATTTAACAGCGTTTATATTTTTGCACTTTATACTAACACAGTATTTCTTTTGCGATAGTACGGAGTTAAAATTGTACTGTGTGTTTTAACAGGCATTACAGCAACCTCTTAAGGCAAGAAAGTAAATTCATGCAAATGAGTTATGGAAAGCAAAAAGATTTGTCCTTCTTCACTCATTGCAGAAACTGTTATTGGGATATAGGCATTTTCCTCGTGTGGACTTTGTACTTATTGTACGTTGAGCAATTTTTCCACTGATAATTGCTATCCTAATCTCAAAACGTGTTATAAAAGCACCTGAAGAGGATAACGTGGCTGATGTAGGTTGCTTTAAATTATTTGCTGCATTTAACTTGTCTTTAAAATATTCGTGATACAGCTAATTCACGTTGCTTTGCAAGCGTCTGAAAATTAGAATAAACGAAGAACTTCATATTATTTAGTGGTACATTTCTAGTTTTATGGTACTTCTCATGCCATTGGCTTGCTAGGACCCTCCTATAAAACACTGCAATTAAAGTCCGGTAACATTCAATAAAAGTATAATACCGATCCCTTTGAAGAATTCCCAGTGTACTAAAAAAGCGAAGTTACAGCCAGCAAAATCACTGGACCTTGTGAAGTTGAAAGAAGAGGATTTTGTCTGTCCTCAATCAGATAATAAAGAATCTCCCAGTTTTTACTCTTTACTCACAAGCTGACAGATCTCTGCCCAGGTTAAGAAGCCACTTGTTGCCAGCGGTATCTTTTCATAATGAAATTATAGAAATATAAATCCTGAGGGGTTCCTGATCTTTCCCTGTGGGTGCTGATGATTTGAGTTCTGCTGAGTTTGAGGGATACTCATTTGCTCATGAGAATCAATCTGTATTTTGCAGGTGTTCTGGTGTACTGTTTTTCACTTTCAAATGTTTGTGAGATTTCTTTCTTAATGTTAGCGCAGTCAGTGCTTGTTTAACTTTCTGACAAGAAAGTTTTAGACTGTAAACAGTTTTTGTCCTTTGCAATAAGGGTGGTGAGGAAAGGGCAGAGATTGCCCACAGAGGTGGTGGATGCCCCATCCTTGGAGACACTCAAGATCAGGCTAGGCTATGAGCACCTGATGGAGCTGTAGGTGTCTCTGTTCATTGCAGGGGAGTTGGACTAGATGGCATTTATGGGACCCTTCGAACCCAAATGATTCTATGATTCTGTATCTTAGGCTGCAGTAATTCTTCTTGTTTAGAGTTAATGTAAAAATATACAAGTTTTTTTTTTTCCATTTTAGACAAATGATGATTTCTATCAATTGTTTATGCCAATTTTCAAGAAATGGTTAGAGGAGGACTCCTTTCTGTGTGAAGTTGAAGTTTCATCTGTTTGTATTTCTACTTATGTCACCATCCTGGAGAGTGAGAGAGAGAGAGGGGAGAAAAGGAATAACAGGGCTGGTGTGTTTTCACCTCATGTTTAAAACTACATGTATACACTTTAAAATTGTTTTTATACAAACATAGTGTTTTCTGTTTTTCATTTATGAAGAAGGTTTTGAGGTCATTCTCTGCAATTAGGCAGTGACAGCAGCTTTGCACCAGGTTGCACTAATTGCTGAGGAGGACGTACTCAGCCTGTGTGCTGATTGCTCTGCTTAAAGGTTTGGAGGTTCGGGCTCACTTTTGCATTTGGTAATCCTCTAATACCAGTCCCATTTGCTATGACAGCAGTTCCTTGTTTTTGTGGCCTGACTGAATTCAGTTTTGTATTTAAAAGATCTTGCCTGTTTGTCTTGTTACTGTATGGCACAAACAGCTCTTTGAAATCTCACTAAAGTCTTCAGCTGTACTTTGTTACAGCTTTTCATTTCATCTTTAAGTAATGTCTGATACTTTCACCCTCCCTGATGAAATATGAGCTTTTTTCTGCTTTTTTTTTAATTGTCAGGATTAAAGCATCTGTTTGCTGTAATTCTTAATACTAAGATATAAGTTGTTTAATAGTAACAGACTTTGAAGAAAAGTTTAGTGTCCATAAATCAATTAAACTAATGCATACAAAATATTAGGTGGTGTATGTGGCCAGACATCTCAAGCATTTATTTTATTTTGGAATGTATGTTGATGTATCAATTTATCTTTCTTTTTTTCCTGTTTTTGATAGAGGCTTCTGTACTAAGCTGATAATGTCTCAACTAAAATAAGAAAAAAAAATTATAATTCTGCTCTCTTAAGAACTTCAAGAAAGGACATACATATAATTTTTGAAAAAGAGTAGAAAATAATGGATTTCTCTCTAAAATTTCAAAGCAGGTTATTTGTTAAGATTTTTATTTTTACAAACTAGAAGTACTACCTCTTTAACCATGCAGTAGCATCCAGGTATGCTGGGATATTAGCAAAAGTGTTGACCAAGCAGAATGTGACTAGACAAATGTCTTCTCATTGTGCGAAGCATGAAGGCCATGATAGATGATTTCAAACAACAAAGCGCAGCCACTGAGACAAAATTAGTGTTGTTTTAATTACCAGTGTCTGTAATGTTATCTATCCATAACTGTCTTGAAATAGACTGTCAACGGGAAGAACAGAAAGAGACTTGGGCTAATACTTCCATGTAGTATTCCTTATCTTTCTAAAGTCACAACAGCATGCTTTTGTAAGAAGTGTTTAAAGCTTTCCTTGAAACAATCACTTGTAAGCTTAAAAAAAAAAGTTCCGTGCTTTAAGAGAGGTGTCTTTTTTATCTTTCTTTCTAAGAAAAGAAGCAAGCAATTCCTATTAAATGCTGTTTGGAAGTCAGGGTAATGGGTAGAAAATGGAACTTGGCCTGACATTCTTCAAGTAAAGTTTACACTCTGTGAGCCGTGTTTTTTGTCAGTCACAAATAGCGTTATGACACTAATAGTAAAGAAGATTCTTTATTCCTGAAATATCCTTGAGCTGAGATGGGGTGTTCTTCATATATTAGTAAGTGTATATGTTGTGAAGATGAAGTATTTCTTCCCGGGCTTGCAAGAGATGAAAGATAGGCCAGCTTTTGAAAATGGTCTATATGGCACATGCTACAAATGAGCAGGGAAAGCAATCGAGCTAATAGATTACAGTAATTATCCAATCTTTGGCTAGTTTGTATTGGCAAACTATAAATACAGTACACATTAGAACAAGGTGCTTACAGAATGTACATGAAAGGTCAATGTAATTTGCAAGTCGCTAGTCATTAGAATATGCTAAAAACCATTGCTTCAGGGCTCAGATTTTAATGATGAATACATTGATTATTAAGTAGCAGAGGAAAAATGTAGCGGAGCTACTGTAGTGTAATGATAGGTCGCTTTATTTTGGGAAGGAAATCAACTAAGCTTCAGAATGCATGCATTGAGAAATATAATTGCAGTGAGGAAAATTCCTCAGAGGAGCTTGGCACATATTAAAAGCAAAAACTTGAGACATGTTTGTGATAAGATTACTAATAAATCTCTGGTAAGTCTTAGACTCCTGACAATAACACAGCAACAGAGCACTTCATCTTCTCCATGCTTTAGAATTTAAGATCGGTCACAAACAATCTAAATTACGACTGATACTAGGCAGATGCAGTGCTGCGCTGTGTTGCTCATCATAAATCTCCTCTTCCTTATATGCAAATTAAACTCCATTTTAAAAGATAATTTTTCACATGGTGATCTCCTTTATTTGGGAAATGCTGGTGATTCTTAATGTTAGGGGAGCCGTCCCTGGGGCTCAGAGGCACCGTGGCTGAGGGAGGAGAGAAGAGGAGGACTTGTTTGGAATAGTTTGGACATCAGTGCATGGGATGTTTCAAATAACTTATTAAGTTAGACACAGCACTAACACTGTTTGTAGTTTAGCTGCGGCCTTGTTTTCTTCAGCAGCTGCCTGAACAACTTATCTTTGACTGTAAAGCTCTGTCTTGTTTATATAAAATCCTCAAGGTTCTTTAACTCTTACAAGAATGGATCGGGATATAACCAAGCTGTGTAGACAAAAATGTATTTCTTAATTAGCAAACAAAAAAACCCCATTAGCTCTTCATTTAAAACAACAAGTTTATCTCCCTTCGGTATTTTGCCAGCAGTTGCATGTGGTATTACAGGCTTTTTCCTTTCCTTAGGCTCGTGCACACATAGTTATATGAAATATAAAGTTATGTAGAATATAAAGATTTTAGATTTAATTAATTGCTATACAAGTGTCACCAAAATATCATTTTATGGGGTGGCGGTTTGAAACAAAAAAAAAGTTTGCGTGCAGTGAAAGGAAGAAGCAGGAATATCAACAAGTTTGGGTAATCTTTAAAGGAAATTCATAAAATCTCTTTTGGTGATAAGACTTGTAAAATGCTTCTGTGAATCATAACTGATGTACTGTAAGGGGAGGTAAGTGTATAATATGAAAGTAAAAGCTTCAGATTTTTTCTTGGAGTTCATATCGAAACTGATCTTATGCTTGGCGTATTTGATATGTTGTTCTTAAAAGTAACTCGTGCTAAATTGAATGAAGGTATCTGCGCTGTCAGACATGAGGAGAGAATGGATAGGATTGAGAAGCACTTTAGCAGAACATTAATCAGGCCAGATTCTCTTTAGTATAACTTATTCTTGTTCCTTTGACACCGCTAGTTTACATCACTTAAATTCTGATCTGAGTGAGATGGCTTGGGTGGTGAGTAGCGGTTGACGGTGTTAGCGTTCAGAATATTTTGTATTTCTTAGAAGCTGGAAGAAATCCTGTCTCTTAGTTGCATCTTTAAAACCTCGGTTTTAAAAACTGCAGATTAGGAAAACTTTTTAAAAGTGAGAAATTTGAAAGAATCTATTTTGGAGAAAAAGAAGAAAAATAAAAAGAAACAAATTAGAATTATTCCAACATGGCAAATGTTAGGCTAGGGACGTATGCTATAACTCTGTGTTTTCTGATTGTGATGTAGCCATAAAGGTTCTTCACGTTGTGATATCCTAAGTCACTCCTCCAGTTTTAGCTTTGAAACTTGTTGGCAAATGACTATTTCAGAAACAGCATATTCTGTTGTAAAAAGTGTGGATTATCTTCTTATCTATACTTTTCACTGCTTTTGGAAGCAAATGCAGGTTATTGGTCTGAGTGATTTTGTTGAGGTGTGTGTGTGGTTACAGCAGCAGTAAATTTCACATTCAAAAGAAAATGAGCAGTGGTTTTAATTCCCCTGTTCCATATTTGCACTATTGAAACAGATACTGTAGTACATAATGCTATGTAGTACCATGATGCGAATTCATCAAAACGTGCATTAAGGGGCAACACAACACAAGGGTAAGGATATAAATATATTTTACAATTCTTAGCTTCCTATCCTAAGAATAGTTCATGAGTGAATGTAAATTTACAGCAGGTGCTTATCAAATGTGAAAATGCTTGCAAATCAGAAACAAACTTTGGGACTATAAATGTATTTCAATGATAGTTCGTACAAAGAATATGTTTGGTAGTAAGAAATAATGTTCTTTGCTTCTGTAAGAAGCAGATCAAGATGTTATTCTATGTGGAGAATGTTAACATTGGGTCAGATTCCTATGCAACAAAACCTGTCATCCTCTAATCAGAACGCTGATTATTAGGGACCATATGATGACATAAATTATTATTATTTATTTATAAGACAAGAAAGAAGCAGTACCCTGCATAAGGAAAAAAACAGTAAGGCGAAAGTACAGTTAAATCAGTTGATTTTACTGCTTTGTTCAATACAGAAGTGATACACTAGCTATGAGTTTTCTATTCTATGGAATTTAAAATACCTGATATAAAATATTGATTAAGTATGCTAATGTCTTGCCATGTTTAAAAAAGCGAAAGTTCTCTGACTTCTGAAAGTAATCTTTGAATGCCACCGTGACTTGGTCGTGTGTCCTGATTTGGAATATTTTGCTCCACTAAACTAGAACCCTGTAAAATCTTTTGGGTTTGTCTGTAAGATGCACTTGTACAGACAGTAATTGGCCTGCTATAGAGATATTAATTAACATGTTAGATATGTTTTCTTTATTAATGAGAAATTCACACATACTATTTAAATTAATTTGTATAGTTTAAAATTAATTTATTGTGGCCTTCGATGACCTCAAATCTACTAAGACAAAGCTGGAGTATTGTACTAAGTGTTAAACCATTCATTAAACATTTTATGCAAATAGTGTTTGTTTATAAACAAATTAACTGCAAGGATTTTCAAAACAGGTGCTGTGTTGTGAATGCGTACTAAATGATGTGGTACTGAAAGAATTAATTAGACCTTCAGATGTAATTAGTTGCAATAATTTGCGTGATTAGCGGCTTGGTTAAGAAGTAAGACACACACATTGTAATGCATGGAAGAGTCACTGCAGTAGCTTTGTCTTTCATACGGTGAAGATGAGATTTCCTCATGTTTAGGAAATTTTTCAAAAAATTGCTGACATAGCTGGAGTTAATTGCCAAGTATCCTGTAGGGGGTAAGGTTTTTTTTTCCTTGGCTTGTTGCGATGCATATGCATTGGAAGCAATACAATTTGTTTGCACCTCAATGAATTTTTAAAACAGAAGGCTGTTAACCCTAGATCTTCAAGTCTCTGGAGGAAGGAACTGATACTTAATATGTTCAGGGTTAAAAGATAGGCTATGACAAGCCGTATGAAACAAGTCTGGTGTTTCAGGATCAGTTCTAAATATTCTTGTAATTTTCCCCCTCCTTGCGATCACACTTCTGATTTTTTCCTCACGTACCCAACAATGCAGTCAACCATTGGATACGCATGAAGACTGCTTTTGAAACTGATGTTAGTCAAAACTCATTAAAAAGAAAGCTGTGATTACTGATACTTAATTCATGATGATCACACTTCCAGTTATGACAAGTACCTCTGTGACTTGCAAGAAAGCTTTTTCATCTTCATAATACCTTGCTTCCTGGTGACAATATTACAGAGTGGGTATGAAATGAATTAATAGAGATTTGTTTTGATCTTTGTTTTACCTACTTGTAAAAGTGGATTGACAGTAAGCCACAATGGATTCACTTTTGTGGTCACTGGTGGAATAGCATTGCTATTTTGAAAGAAAAAGCAAAAGAATTTGTGCCTTGAGGCATCAAGAATGCACAAATATGAAAGTAATACACACTTTGGCAGAATTCATTGCTCTGACAATACCCTTTTAATATAGTTAGAAGCTCACTTGGGGGGACCTGCACGTGTGTTTTGAAAGGATAGGTATATTCTCTGAATCGCTTTGTCAGAAAAAGTCTCTAGAAAAACTCAAAGAAGAGTGTAAAAGAAAGTTCAGTAAATTGTCTTTAAGCAAATAGATGTAATTATTTGGCAGTGTACTGGAGATGAGGTGATAAGAGGCTTCTCCAGACTTATTTATGGAAAGTGTTAGAGTTGATCTGTAGAGGTGTCCTATCCTCAGCGGGTTTAATTTAGGCTGTTAAATGCTGGACCTTATTTCATCAGGTTAAACTACAGCATATTGTAAGATGAGCTCTGGAGGAACTTTATTTTGTCCTGGATGGTAATGGTTGTGTTAGGACATGTTTCGTGCATTAATACGATGATTCTGAGCAATGAGCTGGTGAGGACCATCTTGTTTCAAAGCCAAGTCTTGCTGTATCTACCTATGTGTTCATATGCTATATGATGAGTTGATATGTAGTTGCAAATCTGACAAAAGCAACAAGACTCAGCAGGAGGTCTCTGGTTAAATGATGAACAAAATTATATTATATTTGGACTGGTAACTGGGAACTACTAGCATTCATGCAACCAAATGAAAGTTTTTTTTTTGTTTGTCTTTTTTTTTTAAGAGCTTTTTATTGTGAAGTCAGTGTGGAATGCTGTTTATTTTATGACAAAGGCATAATATAACTACACTACTTCTTTTCTACAGAAGAATGGCTATTTTCACACTTAGCAGTTTTTTAAAAGAAAACTTAGAACGGCAATTGAATAAAATATTAAAAATGACAAAAGAACAAAACCCATCATTAACTGCTGCACAGATGCTGTCTGTCTGCTGTTGCAGGGATTACCGTTAGTTACTATGAATGAAGTTGGCTATCATTGGTTCTTTGGATGCTTCACAGTTGGTTTATTTTTAAAGAAGTTTTTCTTTCTATATATGTTTTAATAGCGTATGTGTCTACTAGTTTCACGGAAAGAAGCCAGTGTTTTAGCCCTGAAGAGAGTAAAGATCTGTTGACAGAGCAGAGATGAGATCCACTTCAATGTTTTATTTTTTTCCTTTCTTTTGTCTGTTTAATTCAGTTCTTTCATTTTAAGTGTGATGTTTGCAAAGTAGTCTTTAAAATGAGCTCTTCTGTGCTGTGTTTGAATTTGAACAAAATTAACATTTGTATGTCATCAGTAGATGCAATGCATAGCTCAAGGCAATGAAGGAAAGAAAGTCAAAGAATATGGGAAATTTGATTAAAATGAATAAGCAGGGGAAGGTTTTAAGGGTGGACATAGCTTACTCATTGATTTATTTGTATTGTTTCTTGAGGCAAGATAAGCTAATTCCATGTGATGCTTAGAAAATAGCCTTTATATCTGAAAATAAAAAGGCATTTAAGTCAATGAAATTAGGTTTTAGACACTGTAATCTGGAGACTTGCCTATTACATTTCTTAGCCCTATTTCATAAAGGGAACACAGTGTTGTGCAGGTGAACGCTCTTTGAATGTCTTTCCAGTGAATTTTCATCATAACAGTTATGATGCAAGCAACACGGCTATCTTAATCCATTACCGGAGTGAGTGTTGTTCTTGTCTATATGAATGGCGGCTTCGAGTTGATCTAAATAAGGTTAAAGCGGGCGTGGGAAAGTAAGAGTTAGGAACTCTTGTTATGCCTATGAAGGCAAACTTGCCCTGCCAGCAGGAGTCTGGGTAGGGAAGCCAGAGAGAGGAGAACTTTGTACGTGCCTGTTTATTTCTTCCTTAATATGTGCATGAAGTCAAGACTGAAGGCAGGTTGCATGGTCGGATGTTTTCATTTGAACCTGTTTTATGGTTTTTTTGTTATGTGTTTTTTTTTTTTTTTTTTTAATTCTGTAGTTTCAGGGTTCCTGCTACTTGATGTTAGCTGTCAGTGGCAGGAAAGCAAGACATTTTTGATGTAGACAGAAGTTTGGGTGAAGAAGTTTGTAATCTGGATGTATAATGATGATGTGCCTCATTTAAATGAGGGAGAGGAGGCTGTAAAAAGTAGAGGCGTTCTCTCAGAAAAGACTTCTCAGTGCTTCTTTGTCAGGTGCAGCCAACTCATGACAGGCATGCTTTGGTATCAAGGTACAAACGCAGGCATACGTGGGACAGTGGTCCTGCTATTCGCATATTGGGAGTATAGCAAATTTCAGGCTGGAAGTGATCTCAGGAGGCCTTCACTCCAACTTTCTGGGCTAAAGTAAAGAATTAAATGCACCTTCTTCGAAAACTGAATGATCTGATGACCAGAAACAATCTATTTAGCATTCTGTTTATAACTTCTTTGCGCTCCTGTGCTGCAGTTTTTTGCTGTAGCTGGTGTTCTGTAGTCACTGAAGAGTTCATGTCACATATAGCACACTTCTGTTTTTCAGCTTGGAAGCATGGAAGACTTTGAAGAACTGAAGCCAATTTATCTTGTGTCAAGATGGCTGGAAACTCCCAGCAAATCGAGGGTGACGGGAAGATGGAGGTTATTTTCAGCTTTGGTCAAGAATAGTACCAGGTACTGATGCATACAGCACAATTGACTTCAAATTCTTGGCTGAAAGACCTCCATAGTAAAATTATTTTTCTCTGGGTGTTTTGCAATATTGTTTAACTGCAAATTTAAAATAATTTAGTTTGCTTTCATTCTTTTGTTTACCTATGGCAAATGGAAGTGATTTCATAATTTCAGTTGAAATTAAGCTGCATGTGTTTTTTGATGTTCCCCAAGCCAACAGCAATATGAAAAACAAACAAAAAACTTTAAACAGCAGGACTTGGGAGGTGGGGTCTGAAATGGCAGTGCTCATGCTATTGCAACTGACTGCAGAATAAGCCGGGCCAACCAGAACAGTGACAAATGTTCCTTAGCTGCCTCATGTGATATGAGCCAGAGGGCCTGCCACCTCAAAGGTGGTGTGTGTAGCTATGGGGGATTCTCTTGCCTCCCTCTAGGGAAGCCTGCATCCTCTGCTTCCTTCTCTTTTATGAAGGGCCTGTACACCAATGCTTGCAGAATGGGGGATAAACAGGAAATATTAGAGATCTTTGTGCACGCATGGAGCCATGATCCCCATTCAGTCAGTCATGGACACATGATGAGACCGCTCATATGACTGGAATGCTGTCATGGATGTCTATGTACTTTTTAAGACAGGCAGAGCAGCGAAGCGAGGTGGCAGAGTTGGTCTTTGTGTGAGACAACTGGAATGTTTCAAGCTCTGTCTAGGGATGAATGATGAAAAATTGGAGAGCTTATGGGTGAAAACTAAGGAGCATGCTAATGTGACCGATTGGGGGTGGAGCTAATTGCTAACTCTTCTGGGCTGAATGCAGCCCATAGGCCTTAGGTTAGATTTGCCTGAGTTAGAGCATTGGGAGGTAGGTGAACACAAGAGAGTTGGTTGATGTTCATGCACCACATTTTCCGAGCTCAAGATCAGTGCATCTCTAAGATTAAGTAATCAGACAAAGGTGGCAGAAGACCCACATATGTGATTAGGGAACCCATGGAAAAACTCAAATGAAAGAGGAAATTCTATGAAATGTAGAAAAGGGGCTTGGCCGCTTGGGGGAAATGTAGGAATGTTGTCAGCATGTGCAGGAATGCAGTATGGAAGGCTGTGGCCCACTTGGAATTAAATCTGGTAAGAAAAGTCAAGGACAAGAGGAAAGGCTTAAAGTATGTCAGCAGCAAAAGGAAGACTAAAGAAAATTTGGGCCTTCTACTGAATGAGGCGGGCGCCCTGGTAACAGAGGACACTGAGAAGGTGAAGTTGCTGAACTCTTTCTTTGGTTCAGTTTTTACTGCTAAGACTGCCCTTTAGGAACCCCTGAGATAAGAGGGAGAGTCTGGGGAAAGTAAGACTTCTCTAACCAGATCCTCCTCAATCAAGGAGATCATCTAGGTGAACTTGGCACGCACAAGTCCATGGACCCCAATGGGATGCATCATGTGAGTGTCGAGGGTGCTGGCAGAAGTGATTGCCCAACTGCTCTCTATCATCTTTGAAAGTTCATGGAGAATGGGAGAGATGCCTGGGGGCTGGAGGAATGCCATTGTCACTCCAGTTTTCAAAAGGGCTAGAAGGATCTGCAAAACTATAGGCCAGTCATCCTCACCTCCATCCCTGGAAGGTGATGGAATAGCTTTTTCTGAATGTCATCTCCAAGCAATTGGACAAAAAGAAGATTATCAGTAGCAGTCAGCATGGGTTCAGAAAGGGGAGATCGTACTTGACCAACACTGTAACCTTCTGTGTTGTCATGACTGGCTGGATAGATGAGGGGAGAGCAGTGGCTGTTGTGTACCTGGACTCCAGCAAGGTTTTTGACACTGTCATCCATAACGTCTTTGTAAGTAAACTTAGGAACTGTGGAATAGATAAGTAGACAGTGAGGTAGATTGAGAACTGGCTGGCTGGCAGAGCTCAGGGTGTTGTGATCAGCAATACAGATTCTAGCATGCCTGTAGCAAGCAGTGTTGCTCAGGGATTGGTACTGGCTCCAGTCTTGTTCAACATCTTCATCAATGACCTGCATGATGGGATAGAATGCACCCTCAGCAAGCTGATGATATGAAGCTGGAAGGAGCGGCTGACACATGAAGGCTGTACTGCCATTCAGCGAGACCTGGATTGACTGGAGAGCTGGGTGGAGAGGAACCATATGAGGTTCAATAAGAGTAAATCCTCCGCTGTTTTGTTGATGTAGCAGTTCATGACATACATCTTGAGTTTCATTTGCTTCTCAGAAATTTATTTAGGCAAAGCTGTTGTTACATGAAATAATGGCAGACTTTAACTGCAAATGTCAAATCAAACTTATGTGAGATTTTTGTTTTTAAACTTCAGTTTTACTTCAAGTGAATTGAACATAAATTCAGGTTTGGTGGAAACTCTGATTAATTTCATTAATATCTTAGAAATGAAGTGTTTGCTATCATGGAGATCATAATTTTTGTGCACTGAATTTGCTTTATATGATAGAGAAATTATAAGCTACAATATGTGATCAAACAGCAATATGGAAAGCCTAAATAGAATGCGCCCTAAGGACAAAGGCTGCTTAAAACTATAGGGGATAGAATAAATGGGAGTTTTAGTAAAGCTATCGCTGATTTCAACAGATAAATTATGCTCTGCCTTTTTTGTATCTCTTTGGGACTGTACTACATAAATTATGACCAAATATAATTTAGGCTTTCAGCCTATATTTCTGAACATCCATCTTGTACATTTTAAGTACAAAATTACCATTTTGCAGAAGTCTAAAATTGAGACAAATTTTTTTCATCTGTGCATTTAACTTTTGCATACTTTATTGCAGCTAAAGGGTTAGAGAGGACCTCATTACTATCCAGAGGGTGATGTTAGCCTGATGATTGTATAACTGTGTTAAGATCTACATAAACGTGAATGAAATTTGGGGGATGGAAGTGTAGAACTATATATTGTTTTGGAATTGGTATGGACTGTAGCTTTAAGCAATAGGTAACATGCTTTTATTAATAAAAAGCAATCCTTTGTAAATCCAAATATTTTTCAGAATGTGATATATAAATTTCCCTTTTAAAATACAATTTTACAATCAAGTCACCTGAACTTTGGCATACATAAAACCCACGGAGTCCAAGCCTCCAGTGCATTTAGGAGTTCTCAATTTGCACTTGAATATTAGTGTGCGTATATGAATAAAGCAATAGATCCTAAGAGCTCTATTTTCTATTGCTCAAACACAACATTTTGTTTGGTTCTCTGTGTAAAGTCAATGGAGAGTTGTATACTTCATTTCTCTCATTATAATATGTGATGCTGTAATCCTATATGGAATTCTAAAATTAGTAATAACCACAGGGTGCATCCTTGGGGTGAGTTCATGTCTTCTGGAGGGGATGAAATGGTGAAAAAAAGATGAAACTCCTCCTTTGAGGAAGGCAAACTCATAAGAAATTTATATTTTTGACAAAGGAGAACTATGTAAAATTGACCAAAAATAGCTTTAAATAATATGCCGATACCTTTTAGTGATACGAGTGGAGTTTTTTGATCTATAATAATGGAGGACCATCCCTCCAGATTTGATCTAACTTTTCCAAATTTAGAATAAGAAACATTTAATGCTTTGCAGATGCATTTGAAAATTACACTTTTAGTATGCAAGAGTTTAAAACTGTAAGACCTAGGCAGCATTTGTGCTAAGATTAGCTTTATTTTGTGTACATTTGATGACCATGGCTTTAAGAGTTGAACACAGACTTTCAAGATATATAAAAAAAATGTGAGCAGAGAAACTATCTGTAGTAGAAGTACAATGAATAAAAGTGCTGAAGAAGAAAATCTACCCCATCTCCCAGACAAAATAAGCAAATTTTTCTTTGTTACAGATCTGGTTTCCTATTCATTAGGATGCTCATATGTACAGTGTTTTGCCATTACAATGTTTACCTTTTTTCTGTAATTGATATTCCTTTTAAAGCCACTAGCATTCGCTACACTGTTGGCTTCCCTACTTGCTGCAGTAAGTAGAAGGAATATGGGAACTCACATAGTAATGCTAATTGCTTATAAAGATTTTAATGACAATCACTTTAACTGATGGCAAAGATTAGTCTACTATCACAGGCACCATCAAATGCAGCACCAATAGCTTGTCACCTTCATCAGAGGAAAAAAAGGTGTTTCTGTTATCTACATAAAATGGTGGAATATTTAAGTTTGAAATGTGAGAGAATGGCAGTTTCAATTGTATCTCTCAACCATTCAACATTAGAAAAAAGTAAATTGAATAAAAGAATCACAGCAACAAAAAAGATTTCTATACCCCTCTTCTCTATCATTTAACCTGTTAGATGTCTTCTAGGGAGGAAACGCAACATAACAGTTAAAAAAATTGAGTAGTTTCTTTGGATGCCTAATTAGCTTTCTTAGTATAGTCTCTATTTTTTTCTTTGAAAAATGAAAGAAATAGGGAATTTTATCCCTCTGGGATGACTGTCAGATTGCTGCTGCATGACTCCTACCTTCTGGGTTAGGACACACCGTGTGTCTCTGCATTTTGCATTCCACAATTGCATGCATTTTTGAGAGTCTTCTGAGGTTCTCTTGGCCAGAGGTTCAATTACTTAAGGATATTATGGCTGATACTACAGTACAGTCTTTTTCAAAAGACAGTCTCTTCTTGAACTAGTCAAGATTCTTCCCAATATAAGGAAGCATTTCTCTGTGTAACTCATCACTTAATTTTCAGATTATGACTGGGAAGATGATCTTGTGTTGGCATTAAGACTGTTCCAGTGTATGGTTGAAGAAGATGAAATGCATTCTATGTTTTACAAGCTCCTCTCATCATTAATTATGTATTGCATTTTACTTTTTAGGTCATGAGCTTTAAAGTCATTTTATGCACACAAAAGAAAGTCTGAGTTAGCTATCACAGGGTTAAATTTTGTTTGAGTCATTACTAAGTGATTTCATGTCCAGAGAGCCTTCAGCTCAGGATGTGTAACATTTATCTGCCTGGAATTAAAAGGAAACGAAAGAGATTTATTAGTGCTTGTTTCTTGAAGATGGTTCTCCACATTTGGATTGGTTGAATGATTGAGGATAAAAGGCTTTCATAACGATGTTGCATTGTACAAATGAGCTCTAACCAGAAGTGCTGTCCTAAATGCTGCTGACTTAAGGATAAAAGTACTAAGAGAACATAGCCCCTACAGTTTAAGTTATAACCAATGTGCTCTTATAAAATACTAATTTAACTGGAGTAATTTAGTTTGAGAAAATTAATTATATGTGCAAAATAGCTAGGTTTGCACTGAAGTTTAAAGAAATAAATAAAAGGAACAATCACGTGATTTTTCGAGGTACAGATAGACTAGCTGATCATCAATGAAGTGGGTACTGTAGGTAGTGATGCTGTCTGTAGATGTAAGATTGAGTGCCTTCAGAGAGGGCACAGTCATTTTTAGACGATGTAGGGAAGAGGCAATAAAGGTGAAGGTAGGCAAAAGTACATGCATTTTTGCATTGAAGACCTTGTTTTCTTTAGACATTTGTCATGTTCAGATTGTTCATAAAATCTTTTCCTAAGTTGAGAAAGAAGAAATTGAGCATTCGAGGAATCAGTAATATCTAAGTAGGTTTCAAAAGCAAACACTATAAATGTCATACTATCCACATAGATGCTAATTATTTTTTCGAAGTAAAAGGTATGTACATCTTAGCATCACAATTTAAACTTAAAAACCCTCCTAAACTTTAATTTTTCTTTTGTATTTGCCCTTAAAACACTCACTGAAAGGAAACATACTTCAAAATATATTGATCTTTATTAGGTATAGACTCTCATATAACTATCATGTTACCTTAGAATACTAAAATTATATAACTTCTTGTGATGTATAGATAAGTGTCATAATTCCTAGTTCTGGAGATTACCTGTACCCCCTAAAATAAATGAATAAATCAACTGTTCATAATTAGATTTTAAATATAGAAATTACGTTTTCAAACATTGAAGGTACCAGAAGTAAGAAAAAAAAAAATTGAAGTGATTTGACTTTATCATATGCCTGTCTTTTTTTTTTTTTTTTTTTTTTTTTTTTTTTTTTTTAAAAAAAAGGTGCGGATTGGATTGTGGGTGCAGGCAGCTTTGTGAACGTGTGGTATTGTACTGCTGGTGGGTGACCCATAACAGGCTATTGCATACAGTCTAAGTGGGAGAATCCAGGTGCTAGTGACTTCAGGAGCTGGGGAAGACAGAAAAGTGGGTGAAGACTTCTCTCTCAATCCCTGTACAGCAGAGATATAGAATTAAGGCCAATTTATTATATTGCTTACATGTCCTTGCTTTACAAATGTTTCATTTCTTTGAAGAATGATAAAGTATATCGTCATTCATACAGGGAATAGATATAGAAACATATATGAAGATATTTAAGAACAATCTTTTTTCTTTTTCTTTAAATTTTCTGTAAGCAGCTAATGAACTTATGTACTGTTTGCACTAATTTAGCGCTTTTGGGTTCCATAGTGAATGTTTTAATGTGTGGATTAGTTGGGAGCTGTCTGGTATTCAAAATTTCGTAACTGGTCTGTGTGATTGGTCACTCATCC
>JAOWBP010004096.1:2750822-2760822 GCA_028571105.1 Tragopan temminckii | reverse complement strand
GGTGCGTTTTCCATGCCTTTAGCTATCAGCTGATCATGTGCCAAGTTTTAATCCATTTTTATTTTTATTTCTTATTGTAGCTCATGCAGGATTGCACACATTTGCTAGTTATGATTGGTTACTTTTCCACATGACTGTATTTTGAAGGTTGTCATAATCTTGAGAATTAAGCATGTTTTAAAAAATCTTACCTTTTATTAATTTCAAAGTCTTTGGAATTATAACCTTGATTTTGACCCAATTGTATCTTACATTGATCACAAAATTTAGTTCAATGAAAGAAATGCCAGTTTCCGTTGTCTTCTGAAAAATATTGTGAGCAAACTTCTTAAGAAGTCTTATTACTGGCTAGTTCAAAAGAATCACTGCATTTTTTTTTTTTTTTTGCTCATTGTTCACTAACCGCTAGAAATCAAAGCAAGTATTTTGAACTTTAATGTAAATAAGTGAGGAACGTATATTTTAGTAAGTTCACTTACATTTGCGTTTGCTGTGTACAGGGGTGCATCTGAGGTGGTTTCATGTGGGATGGAAGGTAAGGTGGATATACAGTGGAAATGGTAATAAATAAATAAATAAAAAATCTGGGATTAAGGCAAACCCAAGGGAACATAGACTAAATTAGAGTAATTCTTTGCCTTAATGATTGGTTGTTGAGAATGTATCGGTTTTACTTATTACTATGCTGTGAGGATTAGACTATATAGATTTTTTTCATATTTATTTTCTGCTAAAATATTTTGAAATGTGAAATATGGATGTACTCAAATGATGGAAAATTATTTCAAATTATTACACGTTTTGCTGCATGTAAGTAATTATCTCCTTGCCTACTGCAGAAATGGTCAAAAATATGAGTAGTTCTTTGTAAAACAGTGATGAAACTTGCAACAAAACAGTCCTGTTGCCTTCTATTTCCCTGTCTCCCCATGTCTATCTATGCGTTGATCTATCAATCTATCTATCTGGTGAATAATTGGGAAGGCACGTAGAGCCTGTGGTGAGACCTACTTCCATGTAGAACAAAAACAGGAGCACGTATTGAAAGACGCATTTGAAACAGTATGCTCAATTATTAAATTGAAGTTTAAACTTCAATAATAAATTCAAAATAAATTACTTTGGAAGTATGGTGGGTCTTTGGCATTAAAGTAAGTGTTCAGCGCTGATCTTATAACACTGTGCACAGTCACTATATACACCAGTGACGTATGCAGTAGTGAAGTGTTAGCAGGTGTGTTCTGCAATGCATTAACTCCGCTGTGGGTCTGCTGAGGCTGGAGATCTCAATTCTAATAGCTGTTATGTGTGACAATATTCTTGTCTATTGTGCATAGCCAAAGAACTTGCATATTCATTCCTAAGATACGGTAACTTTAATGTTCTGTTTTCTGCATGTTAACAGGGAAAGAACTAAAGCATTTCCATGACTGTAAGATGGATTTTTGGTAGGGTGAAGGTTAAATTCCATGTTTTTCTGTCTTCCTGTATCTATTTTGCTAAAACTATGATTTCTTTAGAAATATGCTTTCTGTCTTTCTATCTGGCAATATACCAACTGAAGCATAGTATATGTGTATCCTGTTAACTTCTTACAGGATGCACATAAAATTCCAAATAAGTGGAAATCATGTGGCTGGCAAAGGAATAAAAGTTCCCTATGCCATTCTGCTTTAAAATAGGATGATTGTGCTACCTAATTTGTTGTTTTTCCTATTTCTTACAGAGAAAAAGAAAATTGCATGACAAAGGTTAATATAACAATCTTCTCTTATTACAGTGATTTATGTATGCTGAGCATTAACAGCAGAATGTCATCCAGCTCTCCTTTAATTTGCAGACATCTGGATTTTTCTTTGTTGGGATCACAGTGGTAGATGACAAAGCTGTACTCTTGAGAAATAGGAGAGAGCACTGTCATTCATGGATTGTTATACCGCAAACACTGAACTCTTAACAGTTATCTCTGGCAAGTCAGTGGACTTCAAAAATAGAGCTCTGTTTTTATCCAAATGATCCTCACTAATGAAATACATGGGGAAGAATATTATATTCATCTTAAAATTATTCCGATCCTATAATATGTCAAATGACTGTAGATAGTGGTTGAAACAACCTAAATGTGATTTCTCCTGCAATTTTAATTTGGAGATGTCAATGCTGCAATTTGCAATGATTATGGTTTAAAGCAGCCAGTTTTGTTTCTTTCTGTAATGTAAGATATAATTTATGTTTTAGAAATGTTTGAAAAGTGGAGGGCAGGGTAACCTGATTAAAGTAAAATACATTTTGACATGTTTGAATCAATTGTAATGAGGATTTTTCATTTTATTGGTGTTTTAACCCAGGATGATCTTGATGCTCTGCAAAGGTATGGCTTGCAAAAACAATATTTCATTATACTGGATATCACTGCTCCCTGTGTAGATCAGCCACCTCTGACGTGAAATGCAGATTTCAAGCATTACACTTCACTGGAGAATGATCATTTAGCAAAAAGAATATCCTTATCTGAGAAGTAAAAGGAGAATTTTGGTTTGTGTTAAACAAATGTGCGAGCTGGAAGTTAACTGCAATATAAATGCTTACAGTAACCACAAAATGTATTTTAGTATTTTTAGCACTTTAAATCACCAGTCATTATTTCTGCAATATCCTCAGGCTTTGCTCACCTCTCCTCTACAGATATGCCATCTGGCAAGGTAATTTTAAGATGAAAAGGTTTGCATTCGTTCTTGAAGGACCATTCTACTGTCCCTATCAGCGCTCTCAGTAACTGGCACAGTACAGAGGCAAGAAGCTGTGTTTTATAAATACAATGGACCTTTATAGAGGATGGAAGAGATGCATTCAGGAAATTATTTTTCATAGTTCTTGGATAGTGCAGTCTTTTTTTTTTTTTTTTTTTGCATTCTCTTTTGCTCTTTTTGGTACAGTCTGTGACTGTGTGTTGAATTTTTCTACTTTGCAATTTGTAATATAGATTAGATGGTGAAAAATACAACTCCAAGGATATCCTTCTAAAATAAGACTTAAAGTTGTTTCTCTTTATACTTTGTGATAATGTGTTAGAGTGTCTTATCCAGAAGTGTAGAATCTGTGTAGTTCTGGATTTGTGGTTCATTTCTTCTAAAAGTGGGAAAAATAATAACTACAGGAAAATATTTTCAGCAAAACTCTTCCAGTGACCTATCCAAGAATTTTAATAGAAGTGAAAAAAGAAAATTCATTTAAGAATTAACAGGTTATACTTTCTGACCCTTCTTAACTGCGAAAATGGATGTTGACTGCTGAACTTTGCTTTTTGCATCCCTTGTTCCTTTATGTTTTGTTATGCTAGTGTTTCTCTGAGATCTGCTCTTGTTTTTTGTCTACAGTTTTTTCTTTGGATTAATACACTACACTAGTAGCTGTATAGTTTTTTTATTTTTATTTTTTTAAGGCAAACTCACTTGGTTTTGCAAAGACAATAATAATTTAAATACGCAAGAGGACTTTTGATGCTCTCCACTCAAGATCATTGCTATAAGGTAACAGATCTAAATCTAAATTTTGACTTTTTCCCAAGATTGGTTGCTTTGGCTGAAATGCTTAATTCTTACCATGTTTTTTTTTTTTTTATTCAGTCCTGAAGACTCACTGTAGGCTCCTGATATGTAACTAAGAGGGCTTGATTCACTCTTCTTACCTACTGAACAGTGTCTCCTGATGTAGTATTTCTAGCTTTTGATAGAACTTGTTATTTGGAAAAAGACCATTGCAAGTAACTTCTCTGCTCAGATTAAAATGCGGCTTTGAAACTCTTGAAGTCTGCCATTCATTTTGTAATAACAGTGAGGACCATGAGGGGTAGGCAGGGGAGATTTTTGTCAGTTATTTTCATGTGATCTATAGGCACGTGAGGGTAACATCTTGATTACACAGATAGTTAAGGTAGATATCAGAAATGTATTTTTAGAGTGCAACTGAAATGGTTAATTGGGGTGTGAGAAAAGAGCACAGACTGTTCCTCTGTTTGAAATAAAATCATTGTTCCAGGACATGTGTTTTGTATGTAGCTAATCTGTGCAGTTGGCTACCGTTTGTTATTTAACGCTCAGTGTGTGCTTTGTAAGCATACGGCTATATTAATCAAATCAACGGTATTTTGTTTCCAGACAAAACGTTCTCTTTTCATCTATAGGCTGTTTAAAAAAAAAAAAAAAAAAAAGGCAAATTCACTTGGTTTTGCAAAGACAAAAATAATTTAAATATGCATCATCCAAAAATGGTGAATTAAAAGCCATTCTACTTAGAGAGGAAAAAAAAAAAAAAGCTGCATTTGGAGACCTACCCTCTGTAGGACCCAGGATGTGATAGACCTTGGAATATACACACCAAAAGCACTGTATGCTTGCCCTTTTGCCTGTATGTGTTTTGCTTAACGCAGGGAAAAGCTACCTTGGAAACTTTACCTGTTCTCTATTGTCAATTCAGCCACTGCTTAAACAGCATTGCTGGAAATCTTTGTCTTTTAGTTATATCAACATAAAGCAATGCTTGCTTCACTTGTAGATCATTGCTCTTCTGTATGGAAAATGTGGGGATCTGTTTTTCGTATGATAAAGTGAAAAAGCATCTCTAACTTTTTCTAAAAATGAACTATGTAAACCTTGGAACTAAACAGAAATAAGATTGAAATTAAAAAGAACAGAAGCGTCTGGCTCTATTCAACAGAAGGCCTTTATGTACTAGCAGAAATAAACTTGAGTTGTTTCAACTTCTTTCTTTCTCATCAAATATATTGTTAAATTTCTTTGCTTATCGATTCAGTGAAGGGAAATTCTACTGATCAATCATAACCATCATGAGCCACTTTAGGGGAAAAAAAAAGAAAAAGATTGGAACTTTTTCTGTTTGGAGAATGTAAAATAAAAAACTGCGTATGTTTATGAAATAAAAGCTGACTTATCTGTTCACTCTGTCCACAACCCTTATTCCCTCTTATAACAGTAAAATAAGGCCCTTTCCAGCTTAACGTCATGTTACGACATTAGTGTGATTCCTTTAGTAATTAATAGAATTTAGGCTCCAGCATAGTCAGTTCTGATTAAGCAAACATTAAATTAATTCAATCTGCAAACACTTAACTCTGTTAGAACTATTGAGGGGAGAAAGCATTTGGATGGACGGCAGAACGCATCTTCATCGGATTGCTAGCCACCTCAGAGTAGTTAACAGTCAGATCAATACGGCTCCTAGAGCTATAATAAAATGGCTTCGACAAGCTCATCTGTGGCTGAGAACACAGTATACACATTGATTTCCTGGCCTGATATAACCCATTTACCTATTCAGCTAGTCCGTTAAGGAAGGTGTAAGGCTACAAAGGCCCAAGGGAGCAATGATGCCTGTAAGTAGGTTAGCAAATACTTGGAAATGTCTTAATTTGTTTTACAGTTACTACTTCAGGGAGATTTTTATTTTTTTTTTCCTAAAAGAAAGGAAAAGGCTTCTATTTCTTATTCTTTTGTAATGCTTCTAAGCAGGGAAATACATCATGCTCACTTTCTGTGTTAGTAAATGTTCTCACTGTTTTGCTAACTTGGGTGTTTGAACATTCCTGATCCCCAAAACTCTGACTTATTACCCTGCCAGATTGGCATTGTATATGTTGTAAGCCATGTGCCAAGCCCAAGCTTAACTGCTGTCTTTCATCCTCTACTTTGTCATTCTCTTTGCTTGCTTTCTTGAATCTGCTGAAGAAAAAAATGATAGGGAAGGAATGTATGTATGGGGATGCATGGATCAACATTACATTGTTCTCAATCAACTTCTTGCACTGCTTCTGGCTATTTATTGATTCTGGCTTTGAGGCCTGCACTGCAGAACTGGGAGCTGGAAAAGTGCCTCTGGTCCAGCTGTGCCATCAGATTGCTTTCTGCTTCTGCAAGCTTGTCTCCAGAAACAGGGGCAAGGCACTTAGTACTGGCTGCTGGTAAATACTGAATGTGAGTGTTCCAAGTGCAGGTAGTTTTTTGTTGAAAAAAAGTCCTTCAGTGGCTTAGAGAGGCATTGTTTATTAAGGAGCCAGTATAATTTCCAGCGGCATTTCTTGTGCTTGTTTTCCTGGTATTGTGCAACGTGGAACGTGGAAATTAGTTGTAAATACTGATATTTATAATACTGTATCCCACTATAAATGCCCAGGTATAAGAAAAAGCTGTTTTTAAGTTCAAATGTTTATTCATTTAATTGCTTTCAAACTCTGTTTTTATTTCACTTCTGTTAGTGATGTGCTATTCCCTCTGCGACTCTGTTCTGAGCGGGTGGATATCAAACCATTCACGAGGAAAGATGTATTGAAAAAGACAGAGTGGTAAAGCTGCTGATAGGCGGTTATTAGATTCAGATAAACCGTAATCTTAAGTCATCTTATGAGCATGCTAATTACGCAATGACATTACCTGCACTGAGCGCCATTGCTTTGTTAACATGTTATGCGAGGTCCTTTATTAACACTGCAAGAAAGGACTTCCTCTCATTAGATGGTTATGCAAAACTATAATTATACTTGCCTGTGAAAAATGGTGAAGTTATGAAAGGCTTGCTTCTTGAGGGCTTTGCCTTTTCTTTTTTTCTTTTTTTTTTCCCTTGCAGATTATAATCATTCTTTCTGGGGAGCAAGTGTGACATAGTTTAAAATAAGAAATTTGTTTCTATCTAGGGTTTAGAATTCAGTAATCTCTTTATCTTTCTGCTAAGATAACTATTATCTGTATTATTGTAGCATTAAAATAAAAAGCATTCTATGATAACTCAGAGAGTCCATGTAATCTTGAATAGAAACTTGGGTGCTGTCACCGAGGAGAATATTAGCAGTAAATGACTCAAATTAAAACTGCTTTTAATATAAACATAACATATTTTGGATGTAATAATTACTATTGATTTCACCAAATGTAATTTTTACAAAAATGTACTTCCCCCCCCCCCCCGAGTCATCTTTTTAAATTGTGATATAAACCCCAAGAAAAATTCTGCAATATACAAGCAGTATTCCCAGCCTCTTTGGTAGTAATGTAGTAGTCAGCTCTAAAAAGCAGGATGTAACTGTTTATAGCTTTATATAGTCAAAAGAAAGATTACAAATGCATTTTCATCCATAATCCTTAGTTGCCAAATACTCAGTAATGTTAAAGGTTCTTATTTTTTTTCTGTAAAATGGACGTTTGTTCAGGCCTTTCTATCCTGGAGGACTTTCTAGGGATCAGATGGTCAGAATTGGTTGTTTGTTTGTTTGTTTTCTCCTTTTTAGTCAGGAAAGGGGCTGGGTTGAAGTGAGAGCTCTAGGCTAGACAGTGTAGCTATGTTTTATAAATGAGATGAATTCTGAGTGGTGATTGTATCAAACTGAATTTTCTAAGTGAGGAGTACTGTATTTTACCAGTTCTTTCTGTATGATTTTTAAATATTTTACTTAAAATGTAAAATTTAATTTTTTGTTGCCTTCTACACTTTTTTTTTTTTTTCCAAATTCTGTATAAAATATAAGCTATAGAAGCCTGAAAAGTATGAGCAACATTCATGATTGGCGAGAAAAGCCTATGAAGTCCCTCCTTAATGATATATTTTCTGGAAAGGGGCACGCTATGGGACAGTTTGATGCTTTGTATTTGTATTTCAGATGGAAAGGGTCACACTCTGGGAGGGAAACATCTTGGTTAGTCTCCAGTAGTATCTGAATATTTTCATGGTTTTGTCATTCAAATAGATGTTGCACATGCTCTGATGGTATTTCATGTCCTTGTAATCTAGCTATCTTAAATTGTGCATCTAATTACAAATCAAAGTCTTTAAATTTATGCTACCAAGTTTCAAATTCCAGTTGTAGCATTTTGATTGAAAAATACACAGTTTTATTATACTAATAATGTAATCCAAAAGCACAACTATTACTACTTTCGTTGTTAGATGAAATTTACAGTATACTGGTAAGGACAAGTGTGATGCACAATGAAGATATTTCAATGAAGGCAGAGAAATCCTTTGGTATGGTGATAGAAACAGTTCTGTGCGTATTTTTCATGACACTGACTTTGAGTTGACAGGTGACAATGTATTATTGTTCATCACTCATAGGGATTTCACACATATAAGGATTATGAGCAGTGGATGTAGGTTGCTCTGAAAGTAATGCCTCCTATTTATTGCCATGGAAAATGCAACAGAGACAAATAGGAAGCATTACTTTCAAAGTAGTTTCTATACATGTAATGTCAGGGTACAAAACAGACTTAGTGGACAGTGAGCTGTTGATTCTTCTGAAATTGTGTTGAATCTCCTTTGTGTCCTAAAATGCAGAGAAAGCAAAATGAATACAGCAAAAAAACATATACTATATAATATGTTATGGAGAAGGTAGCCAAGTATGAAATGACAGCATGAGAAGCAAAAGAACAGGCAGCTCATGAAGAGTTAGTAAAACTGAGGAAATGAGTCTTGTTTCAAAGCTTTGAGCAAACGAGAAGAGCGTTGTTCGGCTCAATGCAAGTAGAAATGCTCATTTAAAAACAATTTAATTATGAGAGATAACAAGATTGATACCGTGAAATTTGAAAGTGAAAATTGAAATGGAAGAAATGAAAGCAATGGAAGAAATTCTGCATGATCTCATGGCAGCCTGACTGGGAAGCCCTCAAAGAGCAAAGGGCAAAGGGAAAGTATATATATAAAGTATATAATAAACCACGCCACTGCTTAATGTTATGTCTGACAGTACCTTTAACTTAGGCTTCCATTTCCTTTTAAACTTTCCACGTTAAGCATTTGGTTTAATGGCTTAAACTGTCAGATTGAGCCATGTTTTTCACAATGTATAGATTAACATTCTTTATTGTTGGTGGTGATAGACCACAATTTTTCAAGTGAGTTTGAAGACTGAGACAAAATGGAATATGACATAGAACACTGATACTGTTGTGGCCTCAAGCAAATACAAAAGTTGTACACCGAAAGAGTACATTGCTAAAGGCAACTGTAACAGAAGCAGAATAAAAACTAATAGGCTGGAAATAACTAAGAATATTTCTAAGGATGGCTTACAAGAATGCACCTCACTTTGTACCAACTACAACTCAGCTACAGGACTAAGGATTGAATAGGAAATTAACACTAACATGTGGCAAAACTTTGACTAAAGAATTTGTCTGAGAAATCAGATGTGGATAAGAAGAATGTATAGACCCGAGAATGTCAAATGGAAGTAATGTATTTCAGTACCTGTGTCTAACCACAACTCCTTTGTGCCTGTGAAGATTTGGTGGATAGTGAATAGCTTATTAAATATGTTGCATTTTGAGGATGAAAAGAATGGGAAAACACATGAAAAGGTTACAGGTTTGCAAATACATATTTCTTAAATAGTCTGAGCATTCTGGGGCATCAGGGTAGAATTTCAATGAAAACTTCAACCTTCAATTTCACTTCAACCTTTCACAAAGGTTGAAATCTGGGAGCTTATTACTTCCTCTGGATCTTCTCTTATTAACCTAATATTTTCATGAAAAATTCTGTTCTTATCCTGCCTGGGAGTTTTGAGGAGAGGCCAAAATGAGCTGAGATAATGAATAGCTCAATATCTCTCTGCTTTCACAAGAAATAGCTACATGCTATGAGATTTTAGGTGTTTGTTATATATTATGAATTTTGAAAATTTCTCAGAAGATAGTATTATTTGAAATAACAAGACTTTCAGTCATTTTGGAAGGCAAAGGATGTTCTAGATGTAGCTTAGTCTGAATGTCATAGTGGATTAAGTCATATGAGTTTGCACGTGATCTGCTCCAGTATTGCCAATTTTTGTATGTGCCGATGTAATGTTTTCTGTTTGGGTGTTACCTTTAAGTTACCCTGGCATTTCCACTTACGCACTTTGCAGATCTTCATAGACATTTTTGGATGAACTGATATATATATGTATATATATATATATAACTTTTTTTTTTTTGAGGGGTAGGGT
>JAOWBP010004096.1:2734152-2750722 GCA_028571105.1 Tragopan temminckii | reverse complement strand
ACCTGCTTTGGCAGGGGGGTTGGACTCGATGATCTCTGAGGTCCCTTCCAACCCCTACAATTCTGTGATTCTGTGGTGGTGTCACTGTCCCTGGCAGTGTTCAAGAGGTGTTTGGATGAGGAGCTACGAGATATGGTTTAGTGCTTGTGGTAGCAATGGTAATGGCAGGACGGTTGGACTAGATGATCTTGTAGGTTCTTTCCAACTTTGTGATTCTACAATTCTATGATAAAAGGTGTTCTCATAACTAGCATTCAGAAAATGAAATGAAAATACCAGCAGCAAATGAATATTCCATTAATTGATCCTTTATTTTTATTTTTTTTACTGTATTATTTAATTTTACTGTGTTTTTTTGACTGCCATGACAAATTTTATGATAGGACAAAGTACATTTGAATTACATAGGTTGTTCCAAAATTAATGCCTCCTATTTATTTCTGTGGAAATGACAGTAGGTATAAAAAGCACACGAACATAATCTGAGAGAGCAAATTCTTGGCTACAAAATGTTATTTTTCAACATAGTCATCACCACTAGCTATGCATTTTAATCAACAATGAACAAGACCCTCCACCCTTGTAAAAATCTGTGTGATTGTCTGCAATTTTTGAGTAAAAGTTGCTGTTGCTACTGCTGAAATGCACCACCCACCATCTCACTGTGCTCACATCCACTGTTTGGATGCATTGAGCAAATGTTGATGAATGTGAGTGGGTGCCATTTTTTCCACATGGAGGAATTCAGTGACACACTTTTGCTTCATGTGCACTTCCACGTCAGATGCCATTTTGTCAGACTGCTGCTCTGCTGCCGTCTGTCGCATGGCAACAAAGTGTAATGGAATATTGGTAAAAAAAAGGGTTCAGCCTCTACTGCCATACCACCAATATCTGCTTCTGCTATTGTGGGGCAGTATAATAAAACAGGAGGTGTTACTTTCAGAGCTCTTGTACAGTGAGGAAAAAAAAAATCCTCTACTACAATAATTTTAAAAAAGGTTTTTTCAAAAAATTTTTGAGTGGAGAAATTAATTTAGAAATTTCATTGGTACTATACATTATTGACCAACAACAGATGACAGTATACTGGGTGCATTTACGTGATAATGAGCCCATCAGTATATAAGATATATAGTTAAAATTTGTAAAAAGTGGTTTGGGACCCTAACTCACTTCTCTTAGATTATTTCACCGCTTCTGAAAGATTATCTCTTTGTTAGGAAGTGACCTACATCAGGAAGTTGCACAGTAATGAAAGATGGGTTGAATTTTGCTGGTCACTTTGTTACTCATACAGTATGAATTCCTGCAGTAACTGAAGAAACCTTCAATGTACCTGAGGTAAAGGAACCAAAAGATTATGCAGGCTGTCCTTTCCATTCCCTCCTTATCTTTGTGTTGAGCTCAGCTTTAGTGCCGAGGAAACAACCATGTTTCTTAACTTTGTGATGTCGTAATTTCAATTTAGTATCTGGAAATGCCTATTTCACCATGTGGGGGCACAAGATAAATCTGGGTGTTCTCTCTCTGTTGTTTTCTCTCTGGATTTATACTGAATTGAAACTTAGGAGATACCGCTTTTAGAACATACTTGCCTCCCAAGTGCTTGAGAATGTACCTAGCAAACTGAGTGTTCAAAGAAATTACACATTTAGGCTTTGTTTTAGAGACACAAATTCACAGATATTTTGTTATTTTCGTTTGCATCAAATTTTTTAAGAGAATCAGGATGTCTGTGGCAAAATAAAATTATCAAATTATATTGTAGCAGTAGGCTATTTTCAGTGAATCTAGAATGTGACAGTAAAGAGTATTTGTATGCATTGAGCTTTATGTAAATGTCTAAACAACAACTCAATTTATGGTAGCTTGTAACTTATGTGTACAGTTGGATAAACAGTTTAACTATTCATGTGCATTATTTTTATATGATGAAATGCAGTACCGTAAGTACACCCTAAAGGATAATACTGCTCACTCCACTTGTGCTGGAGAGACCAACAGGGACTGGCCATTTAGGGCTATCAGTAAACCAATACTGTGCTAGGGTGAAAGGAAGCATATGAATCATAAATGTAGCATGCTTCACCTGTTTTGTTGCTAACTTTATGATTTCATGCTGCTTAAGCATTATGATTTTGTGATTGAATTGTCTGTTTTCCTTCCTTGCTGTGTAATAAGATGACATTGAAAAAAACCCCTCCTTTTTGGATTGTAGTGTGTTGATGAAATATATCAACACTTGATCTGGATCCCTGAAATAGCCTTGATTTGGCCTCTGTTCTTCCGTGTTTGTGAGTCTGCACTCACTTCTAAATTATTGCACAAATGCTTTAAAGAGGAGAATAATTAGAGTCAAGAAGTTTTCTTCAGTTTAAGAATGTCTCCATTTTATTGTTCACTTTT
Organism: Tragopan temminckii; assembly: GCA_028571105.1. NCBI lineage: Eukaryota > Metazoa > Chordata > Aves > Galliformes > Phasianidae > Tragopan > Tragopan temminckii. Next base: position 2,748,313 of record JAOWBP010004096.1, on the reverse strand, counting down.
CTTCCATGTCATCTTCTGTATATACTTCATGCTTGTTTTGCATCTAATAGAAACAAGGATAAAATGGCTGTAGCATCTTTCTTGCCAATTAGAATCCACATGTCACTATGAAATTTTATGTTAAGTATCCACATTTAGGAATACTTTCTTTTAAAAGAATGCCTTCATTTCCAAAGAAGAGCTTTGTGCTAGTAGATCCCTTAGAAATGATAATGGTAAGCTCAGCTCTTTTTTGTTAAATAAAATCAGTCTTTAATAGCCCTTTGTAACAGTTGATGCTGCTATTCTCTTTTGAAAAATTCTGCAATAGGTTGGCATCAATTTTGTTTTAGCATGAATTAAGATAACTCCATGTGTGATCCAACTGTGCCAAAGTGATTGTGTCCTTTGTGGCCATTATTCAGGAGGGCATTGGCTGGACTGCAGCTGCCGAAATTTGTCATTACTGCTATGTTACTGACATATGACATATGCTCTTTCTGTGATGCTGATGGAATTAGTTGTCAGGTTAAACCATCTTTCAGAACTCAAGCTATTCCGATGTTCAAGATTGCTCTATGCTATCTACTAGGCAACCAAAATGTCCAGAGCTTTCTTACTGTCATTGTCATATAGGAGTTAATACATTTATCTACAGAAATGCAATACATAGCCAATTGTTTATGTTACTGCTTCATTCAATTTTACTAAAATTGATAGAGATTGTCCACCATAGTTCACATTTTAGTTAAGTCGATGGGTACTAAATCACAGCCAGGGCCAGACTGGTAATAAAGTATTTGTAATAAAGGTGTGGATAAGCAACTTCTAAAATATGAATATACCTAATTCCCACAAATCTTAAGTAATCCTCAGAGTGTGTTACTTTTTTTGTTACAAAGAGAAAGCTAACCTAACCTGTATCTTTAAATCGTTTCTGCCAGCCTTCAAAGTGGCTGCTTATCTGTCATTACTTTGCTATATCTACAGATAAAGTAAATGTATATATTGTTGCTAGCATTTGTGACAAGTTACATTTGATAACTTCATTGTAATTTTTAACCATTTTCTAATAGCTATGGACTGTGTAGTGGTGAATCATCTCTCCATGTAGGTGAAAAATGTTGTTATGGACAGTCTGTATGGGCTAATCTGTATATGACAACTTTCTGGCCACCTGTTAGCATATGCATATTCTCCAGATATTTACTGAGACTATATAAGAATTTAAGAGGATGAAGGATTATTTTAAGAATGCAGAGATGTGCTGTTGACTTGCTTGGCTCAGTGGTGGTGGTGTATGTTGAATTTTACTGATGCATATAGATCAAGGTAGTTTATTATATGAATGGCAAATCCATATAAAACATGAAAAAAAGCAGTTACTATCAAAGTCAATATAATAGCAAGCTAAAAGATTTTTTCTATCATATATGCTTGTAAATATATGTTGTATGTGTGTATATCCCTGCAGTGCATATCTAGAACAAATACAGTAATGTTCAAAAAGCTGCTCAAATTTTACCAGAGCTGTTCATACATATAACTGCATCTAATTAATAGGTAAGGGAGAAGGTGCTAAGTGCAGTAACTGTGAGTCGGTTATACTCTAATTGCTTCTGTGGGTCATGTGTATCAATTGCTACCAGATTTTAAGGATATACTTGTCTGAAGACTGCAGGACTAAATGTGCACTTTGTCTTTATCAAAAGGATTACAAAAGTTACAACTGTCTTATGGACACAGCTGTGTTTAGATAAGCATACAAGTTGCTAAAGAGACTAGACTAAATGCAGAAATCACTTGTTACAGAGGAGTAGTTTTTAAATTCACGAACTGTACCATCTTTATCAGTGGTAGTTTTCTGTTTTTCCCTTGAGATGAGATGACAATGCATGTTACTTCTTTAGCAACCTGCTCACTGGGTTTCTTGATAGTTATTTCTTCTGACTGAATATTCCTATTACCAACGGGTAATCCAGTGTAATCAGGAGAATAAGAAAAGGCCTACAGGAAAAGGATGCATTAGTCTTAGTCACCCCAAGCTTTGACATATTCTGCTGTTTGTGACATCTTTCTGGTCTCTATGGCATTCTCAGTCAGTTGATAACATCCCAGTCTTGAGGAAATTTGCACTCCTTTCAGAAGCCAGTAACCTAAGAGTATCTTAAATACTTGACACCTATTTTTAAGAACCAGTAATGAGCCCACATAGTAAGATGGTAAAAGTTGGTAAAAGAAATTGTAATAGAGAATGAAAAGAAGTGTGAAAAATAAACTCAGAGCACTTGAATATATCCTCATAACTCAATCAGTCCCCAATAGTTAGAGGTAGGTAAATGAATTCCAGAAAGATGGTAGAACTGGATGAAATTGTGTTTCCCTTTTAAATCATAGTTTAAATAATAAGAAAGCTTCTGCTAAACCTGCTCAACTGTGAGCTGTATCATATGATGAATTGTGTCTCTGTGCAAATTCTGTATTCTGAAGGCTGAAGACAATATTGTTCTGAACCTCTATTGAGGAATACCACACAGATGTTCATGGATCATGATGTTCTATTTTCCCTTGATCAATAACTGTCATCTGTCCCTTAAAGAAGCTATTTTCTGTGTTTAGAAAAAGTGCTGTCTCTGGGGGAACTGAGGAAACACAGGTTTTAGTGATGTGTTCAAAATTATATGAGAAGTATACCTAGCAAAGCTAGGATCAAACCCCAGACTTCTTGATCTCTATTCTTTATCTACAAATCTGTTTCCTCTTTGGTAAAGTCCTCTTTCAGGTCTGATCAAATCCAGTTTTATCCATTTGAACAGCTTACTAGCTTCTGTAACATAGTAAAGTTTTTTTAAAATGGACATAGTTCAGGAAAATAGCTCATGTAATGAGAACACCTGTGGTTTAACTCAAGTGAACACCTTGAAATCTTGACTCAGGACAGGGCTACGTACAACAGTTTACCTGCTGTAAGAATCAGAAAGTAAGGAATAAAAAATTAGAAAGTATTATAAAACTAGCAGTTTCAGTTAGCACTGCCAGACTTTCAGTTGAAATAATGACAATCCTGATTTTTTTTTTTTGTTCATATGTTAAAATGTAGTGATGCCCTTATTTTCTGTACGTGTCAACCAATTATTCATATGGCCGTACCTGCCACAAAGCTCATATATGAGAAGGGAAACTGAATGCCTTTGACTGTTGCAACAGCTCCTGTTGCAGAAAATCTCCATTCAGAAAGAAGCTATTTAGATTTAAAAAAAATAAAAAAAACAAAAGAAAATGCAGTCAGCTCAGGTAAAGATGGAATCAATTCCATATTCTTGAGTTTGTCATCGGCAGAATAATATTTGGTATATATGCTATTATATGTTTTCAGTGTGTTCTTTTAATCCTTCAGTTGCTACTAAAATGGGTTTATAAGGTAAAGAGGTTTAAGTGATGCCTTCTGTATGTATTGTGCTTCCTCAGGTGAAAGTAATGGTATTTTTAATTACATATTTCAATTAAAGAAATCATATCTGTGTAGCTACTGCATAAGTGCCTGATTGAAATAGAAATGGAAGTGGGGGGGGAAAAAAAAAGAGTAGAAAAGAAAATGGAAACAGCAACAACAAAAATCAAAGCAGCTACTTACAACTGCCTGAAAGAAAGATTATCTCTTATCGTGGTTTCCTCTTGCTGAATAAAATGTGATGCGATCAGGTCACTGCATGTAAAATGCTTTAAGAATGTGATCTGTACTTCATCATTATAAAATTCAAACATTCTTGAACCTTTTATTCCACCCTGTTCATATTTATCTTTTTGGTCCTGCCTTCATCGGGTACCACATTTGTATTGATAAATTGTAGGTACTTGGAGATGTATTGATGGTCTGAAGACAGTTCAAAATGTAGAGTGCTGTGGCTTTGCATATCATTACACCTAGCTCGCTCTTTGCCTCTTGAAAGCTGTCGATTTGTGCATTATTGCTATTCAGGCTGATAAATGACAGTAATTGTTCTTAAGTTGAAGAGCTGGCTTAATGTGCTGACTTGCTTGGGAATTCTGAGCACCAGGGTTAAACTAGTGCTCCACTGGTTCTAACAAAATGGTCTTTTCCAGCTCAGAATAGATACTTAATTGAATTACTTCAGTTTTCATGCATTTTGCAGCTTTGCATTTGAAGAAAAAATATTCATAACAAGATCAGGGAATTCAGAGCTGTTCATAGTGAGGTCAGGCTTGGTATGTGCCCCCACTTCAAGGCACCTGCTCCCAGTGGTACTACCACAATTAAAAAAATAAAAAATAAAAAAAAAATGCGTGAGAAAGAATATTTTAGTCCTACAATGACACTGGGAAAGACATAAAAATCAGATGGAGATGTATCCTTATTCTTTCTTCCACTATCCCTGTGGTGGAACTTAGTAAGGCACGCTTATAAAGATGAAATACATCTTATTTTGTGGGATTTCTTTTAAGCAATGTTTTTTCCTGTGTACTGGTACAGATTTTTCAGTTGATTTAATCTAGGAATAATATCCTCAAGCCTCTGTTAGTTCCCCAAAAACGACAGTTGAGTTTCGGGTATGACTCAAGAACAATTCCTAATGAAATTTTGATTTTTTTTCCTTCAATAATGCCCACAGAAAATAAATTCAAAAACTTCAGTGTTTAGTGTGCCTTGTACTGAATTGTTCATACTTAGCAGCACTGACGTGTACTCGGGTATAAACGAAGAGTCACGTGTCCCGCATTTCTTCATTTCAGCCAATTTTATAAAGAATCTCTGTACAGTTCTCTTAGGTGACGGCTGGGCAGTTTCACTTTCTGAACCAAATATCAAATCAGGTTGAAAAAAATATTGAGTAAGATTTGGGATGAAATTTATTTACTTCAGTTTGATTTTTCTCTCCATGATGACATAGCTGCTTCATGTACACATTTTGAGTGGGATCAGTCCCATTCACATGAGGTACAAAAAGTCTTTTCGCTACAAAGGTAATATGTTTATTAATTATAATCAAGCGTGATAGTTGAGATTTCTAGAGTCTGCATCCTAAAGGTACTGACTGCTCATTTAGGGAGAATTTCAGTCACAACTTTACTGCAAGGTTCTTGTATTCTTATTTAGAACTGCTGTAGTGCATAATGCAAATAGTCCAAGTTATGAAATCACTGGAAAATGATCATGGGATATTTGTTTAGTTAGCTTAGTAAACAGAACTCATTTTCTTTAGTCTTTAAAGGGAAGATTCTTTACAGTCAAATAAATGTGATAGATGGTCAGCGGATAATGTTACTGGAAAGGTATATCTTTTTCACTTATAAAGTCTTGTGATTGTTACCCTGTGAAATCCAAAATTAATTGTCATTCAGATAGTCTCCTCAGATTTGGGTGTTTTAATTGGTGACTGACATCTGCCAACTAATTGCCTACCAGCTTCTATGAATTCAAGAGTAAATATGATGTTTTGGACCACTGAAGGCTCAGACTTCAGGTATGCTGACACTCAGTATTTATCCCAGTTCATTCAAGATTCTTGCTAAAACTGACAATTAAGCAGGGAGAGAATACAGCTGTGCTGCTCAACGGCTGTACAAGAGACACGTTATTTTGAATTACTGTTAGAAAAGATAAATTCATCACTAGAAACACTTGACAGCACTTAAGGGTACAATGCTGTTTAGATTAGATGTTGGGACTCATCTATCGAATGTAAAAGAAATGCTCTGTTATGAAGGCCAAGAAATAATCAATTTTATTTCTGCCTAGTCCTTTGTTACAGTACATATTTCGTACCTCTTCAGATAACTTTTCATTTACTGAGCTAGATTTTGTTGAAGATATTAGTTAAGTTCTAGTTAGTTCTAGAAAGACACATTATTTGACTATAACAGTCTAGAAAATTTAGATTTTCTTCAGGCTGTCTTTTTACTAATTTCTTCCTCTCACTTAAGTGCTTTGGAATTAAACAAATAGTCATTAAATACATTTCTTGCCCCAATAATAGGAGAACAGCATTAACGGAGTTCAAAGGAAACTGGACTTTTTAGGCCTTGTGTGATTACTGTAGTTCTTTTCAGTTTTATTCAACCACTTTTCTTGGCTGACCTCGTCTTTGTTATTCATGAAACCTGAAGCCATTGCAGCATAAACCTTAATGGATGCTATCTTTCACATGCTGATCTTCATGCCTAGCTTTTTTTCTTGCAGGGTCCATGTTAGAAGGTTAAAGAATAGCACGAGTCAAGCATATATTTTATTTTTCTTAATCTACTCTTCTTCAGTTCTTCAGATCTTTGCTATTCAAAATCAGGATAAAGAAGGAAGTATGAAAGCTCAGCTCTTAGAAGAACTGGAGATAAATAATTCAGAAGTGTTATGATAATTGGGCACATTTAATGTCTGTCTGTGAGTTTTATGTGATTGTTAACACTCTTTTGCTGAAATGATTTTTTTATTTTAAAGTAAAATTCCTGACCCTTCTAGTTCGAGGAGAACTTTACAAACATAGACCTCTTGCTGTTATAGATTTGCTTCTGACAGTGTTATTAGTATACTGCATGCACTTTTCAAACACAGGATCTCTCTGCTGGACAAACAGATGTTGTCTTTCTGAATGTACAGACTGAAATAACATTTGAATTTTTTTTTTCAGCCTGCTGGTATTAGGACTGTTTTTTAAGTTTTGTAATCTGAGTGACTGTGTTGAAGTTTTCTCAGTTTAGAGGCAATGTCAGGTACTATGCAGTCCAAACTCTCAATGGAACATGGGGAAGAAAGAGCTTTTTAGGGCTCTAGGCATGTGCAGGTTCTACTGAAGTGAACTGAAATCCTGAAAAGATTGGTCGATTTTTAAAAGCCAAAATGAATTCTGAGGTGTTCACTGGTTTCTATATTGGTAAACAAAAAAAGATGTGAATTTTACTGTTTCTTTTTTTAATACGAAAGTTCTCCATAAAATGCAATTAATCTCTTCATTGAAGTGTGGAGGATAACGTGGTATAGGAAAGATAACAAGAAAGAAAAAAATGAGGAGAATGTTTTGATTGGGAAAGTGAATTTGTACTTTTCTATGTGTTTCATTCTTCCTTTTAAAGGATCATAGAAAGTGTTAGAAGAATGTGGTCTTGTGGTTCTACATCACGCTGAATCTGTAAGTATCATTTCCAGCTGGTTGACTGTGAGTTGACCCCATGGAAGTTCCTTGTAGTGACTTTACAGCCTTTGTCTGGCTTTGTTTGGCTTTTCAGGTAGTTGTGGTTTGAAGTTTGGAGAAATTGTGGTTGCTTCTGGATTTGTCGTGTGGCGAGGCTGCTGATGGTTGGGCGTAGTTGTTTTATCCTTCTGGACATAACTTTTCTTTGCACATGTATTTACTGTTAATGTGATTCAGCTGGAGATAACGATGCAGATGTTTTGTGGTTGAAAATAGTGATGGGGGGGGTTCACTGGCTGCTTTTCTATATTCTTATTTTAATCTGTGTGCTGCATATAGATGTGCCAGTATTAATTTCTGTTATGTATTCAGTATTTTTTCTGAATCAGAGCTCCACTACTTTAATTGGCCTTGCAAAGCCATTTCTTGTGAGGGTGCCTACACCAGAAACATTATCGAAATTGACCAACTGCTTCCTCCAGGAAGGAAAAGGAAGGGAAATTAATCATTGCATGGAATAAAAAAATATTCTTCAAAAAAGCATCTACCAGAGACTGCTGTAGAATGGATCTTCAGGCAAAATTCCTACTTAAAGCTTATGTAGATTTTATGCCCTATGATGTTTGCTATGGAACAATGTTTTATTCTAAAAGGATGAACTTTTCTGCTGTAGGCATGCAAGTGTTGTTATAGCAGCCTGTGCATCATCCTTAAATCAAGTTTGCCCAATGTTTCCCATTAAAAACACTGATGCCAGTTTGTAAGTTCATGAAGTTTTTCAGTATTTCTACTAAAATGTTTTAGATGTTACCGAGAGGTAGATCAGAGGAAATGTATTACTGACTAATGTTCAAATAGTCCTGCGCTTTTTGGATACATGACTAAAATGTAGTGCATATTCATACAAAGCAACCTGAGAAAATGAAGAGGAATTCACAGCACTTGAAATAGGCTTCATATTTATGCAGTAGAGTTCAGATAAATTTAAATGTGTGTAAATACTGAACTCTGTGTTTACTATTTTTGAGAAGTACAGCATTGTGTATGTCACAGAGGAGCTTCTGTGAAATTTCTTCTTTTGCACACTTATCCTGCTTATGTATTCTGTAAGACTACTTCATGCTTTACAGAAATCAGCTGTCAGCTTCAATGGTTAGGCAAGCATGGTGGATTTTAGAAGTATGGAAATGGGAGCAGGAAAATCCCTAATTTTAGAGAGCTTGCTGGAAGAATCATTTGCCTCAGTTAGGTTCAAAAATTAGAGATTCCTGGCTCTCTTCTGAATTAATTTTATTCATTTTACATAAGTTTTTTTTAGAATATCTTCTGTAAGACTTGTGATAACACAAGTAAATCAAGTAAAGTTCTAGATACCTCTTCAGAAGTTTAATCAGTTATTAGTTTTAAATATCTTATTAATTGTGGACTTGTAAAAATAGTTTTTTCACAGGATGTAGGTGAGGAGAGCCAAAGAAAGATGTAAATATTGAAGTCTCCAATAACCATGTTTCCCATTTTTCTTCTGAAGTAATGTCTGGAAGCTATTTTTGAAGAACTAAAATAGTTTTGTTTTTTTTTCTTTTAAGTGATAGAATGTGAGGATAATAGACTCAGATTGTGCTGGTGGAGGTTTAGATTGGGAATCAGAAAGAATTCCCTCTTGGAGAGGGTGGTTGGCATTGGTACAGGCTACCCTGGGAAGTGGTGGAGTTGCCCTTCCTGGAGGTATTTAAGAAATGTGCAGAAGTGACACTAGGGGATATGGCTCAGTGACGAGTCTTGGTAGGCCAGGTTGATGGTTCAACTTGGTGATGTTGAAGATCTTTTCTAACCTAGATAATTCTGTTATCTTATTTTCTGTAAGATGTCCACCTTGACCAGCTAGTACTCCAGGATCCTATCTCATTTCTTGAAGTAAGGACGTTGAGTTGTTTCTGCATTCAACTTTCTGTTAAAACAAATCTGATATCATTAGTGTGGCATAGTAATTAATAACCTTTGTTTTCAGTTTCTTGAGCATATCTGAAAACTTTAAAGGATATTTTAATCTAAAATCAAGTGGTAGAAAGATAAGAGAGAACATTTGTGTTGTTACAGACATGTTTGTTGCTGAGACTGACCATTAAGGGGCTTTGTTATTTTAAATGGATAGCTAATTAATGTCTTTAAAAAAATAATAATAAAAATTCCAATTCCTATCTTTCATATGATGGTTGTGAATTAGCGTTGTGTCGTTTGCTAAAATATCAGGCATTTTTATACGTGTGGTATATTGAATGGCAAATACTTGATGTAAAGTCTGCAGTTTTACTCCATAACCAGATTGTAAAATATGAACTGAATTAATCATAACTGCAAAGAGTAATGGCACATTTTCTCTTATTTTATCTTTACTGCCTTTCAGATCATGGTTTAAAACCTTCTACATCTGGTGCACAGAATGAAGCAGCAGCTTTGGTAGTGGATAGCAAGAGGCAAAGGTCAAACCAGAGGCTGCACAAATATTGTGCACTGGATTTATTGTTTTAATTAAGAGTGTGGCAGTTCATCATAAACTGTTTATGGTGTTTTTGCACAGTGCAGCATTTTGAAATCAGCTGTTTTAATGAAAACATAATGTCATATCTGTCAAAGTTCTAAATATTTTGAAAGTGAAATATAGAAACAAGAACTTTAATTCTAGGTTTACTGGGATTAGCTCTTGGAATTGTTTTAAGATCCCTTATGTATCATAGCACAGGTAGCATAGTTCTATCTTAGAAAGTAAGTAGGAGCTACTGTATGGAGCTTGCTATTTAATTGTGAAAATACATGCAGAGGGTTAGTTAATGTATTGAAAGACAAAGCTGCCTTGTCCAAGAATGCCAAGGTTAAGACATAAACAGAAATAACAGATAACATCCTTATTCATAGGTAGTATGTAAATGTTTTATCTTGATGGTGTTTGAAAAAGCAACTGAAAAAAAACCAAAACTAACCTAAAAACAGATGCATCCTTAAATCTGCAAAGAAAGAAATACGCTGTGGGTAATATGATGCTGTGATGTATTAGCATCAGGGTCTTTGTAACTAATTATTTACAAGACTTAATGTCTTTCTGTGGACTTAAAAGGCTGAGCAGTTTGTAGTCTAGCAATTGTCTGCTATTGTTATGTATTCATGTAGATATGTAAGGCAATTTTGCTTACATTTTTTGTATAGTCTGTGAAATATTTGTATAATCTGAAAATTGTATTTTTGTAGTAGTCTCCTTGGAAAATAGAAATTAAGTCTGTCATTAGATGCTAGGCCACAGTAGTTGACTGAGCAGGGTAATGTATGTTACATTTTGTGCTATACTTGGTCAAGTTTCATATATATCGTATTCCACATTATTTTATTAAATTTAATATCTGCACTTCCTATTACCAGACATGCCTCTCATTCAAAGCACAGAGGCACAGTTCTCTAATCAGAAGTGACAAGCTATATACTTTCTTTCAGCCATTATTCGGTAGCCTAGAGCAAGGAGCTCTGTTTCCTTGAAAATGTTTTGAATTGGGTTATTTTTATTGAAGTATTAAAGTAATTCTTCAGATTTTAGGCTATTATTTAAGCACTTTTGGGAGAATGCAATAACCTCTGGATTCTATATAGCCTTTGTTATGTTAACAATTGTAGCTGCTGAATGTATCTTTTTAATGCTTGTTATGTAAGTGTCTGGGAAAAAATCATTTGACGAATAGAAACTAACAATATTTAGGAAATAAACAGGATTAGTAGGCTAAATTAGTTTACTATTGAAGTATGATATTAAAGTGACTCACTATTTAAATAAACCAATAGATTCTAGTCACCACACCTTCACTGGCAAATTTACATGATAAACTGTCCAATTGTTTATTATAATATAAAGTTCATATTTGGCAGGTTAATTCTTAAGGAGTCTGAAGACGTTTTCTTGTCATGTGGCAATCTAATACTTGTGGTGATGTTGGTTGAAGCTCTCTACAAAACCTTCTAATATTTATTTTTGCTGCATGTCCTTCTTTAAAATGACTTCTGGAATTTTTGCAAATCTTATACCACTTCCTTTTTTCTGTAAGAGAAACAGGTGTGTAAGTGTCAAAATAGGTACGGTAGATTTAGTGTAAAAGAAAGAAAGCAGTTGTCCATTGTCCCAAACCTCAAAGATACGACTACCTCTGTATCTCCTTTACAATAGTATACATCAAAGAGAAACTCAAAGTGAAGCAGCTTTGTTGTGGGATATAGCCCTTTGGGGTACAGATGTTTTCTGAATGGGGACCTTAATGCATCAAACATTGCCAGTTTTTCTTCTGTGACTTCTCTGTGTATCAGTGGGGGGAGATGTGTGATGTACAATAGGGAAGCCACCAATATTTATTAAAATTGGGTGAACAACGTAAGAGTTGCAAATAGTGTTGTTAGGAGATCTTCTTGACTTAAAAATAAATACTGGCCTTTTGTGAAGTGGAGACAATGAGCCTAGTAAAATTCTGCAGTGATGTTGATACGCACATGGGAAGGATAACACTGAGAAAGTCACTTCCAATGTTGGATAAGGATCTTATTGATGGAGAAGAGTGTTAATTCTTCTAGGCAAGTATCATGGGCACAATTCAAAGTGTTTTCCCAGAAACAATTTACAGTAAATTTCTGCCAGTCATAAGCTTTATTTATCTCTTGTTACTTCCATAGTTTTATTTAAGTAGAATCTGTACTAGGATCTGAGATCTTTCTTTTGATAGAAGATTTAATTGCTGCTGCTCAGTATGACCATGGAGCTAAAAAAATCTTCTTTCATTCTCAGAGTTCTGTACAACTTTGATGTGTGTAAGAGCTCACTGGAAGCTAACGTAACTGGCCAGAACTATCCTAGATCTAAACACAGCTTTGTGCGTATGCTATCAGTTTCAAATTATCAAGTTATTTTGTCATTCAGGTGAATAAAAGCATAGGAGATTTCACAGGCAATGTGGACAGTGCTAAGCTAGGAAAGAGAAATAGAAAAAGTACTGATGTGTATTTTATTGAGAAATTAGAAAGTCTTCCAGTCCGTGTGAGAAATATCTATGGTGACAATAGAATGAAGTTCCATTATGTTGCCAAGCACATTGGTTTTGTATGTGGTTTTGATGAAGTAATTATGTGCATACAATACTATTTGCTTTGCAAATGAGAATTGTATCGCACGCACAAGAGGAAGACTATTCTTTGGAAAATATTTTCCAGAACAGAATTCCAGAACTACAGTTCTTCCAGTTGGATGGAATTAGAATTACAATTCAACTACACAACTATCTTTTTTTAAAACAAATTTATCACTAGTTTAAAAATAATAGACAATATTAAAGTGGTCTCTGAAAGGAATATTAAGGTAGCAAGTTCAGTAGAAACTGATGTGAACTAGAAAAGAGTAAAACCTGTCAGAGATAACCAAAACCTACTGGGAATAAAAGCATTTACTCTAATGATAACCAACATAATACAAAGAATGAAAACATCAACAGAATAATAACATTACATGCCTAAAATTTTTAATAACGTCTTGACAGTTACTTTGGAAGAAAATAGGGTGGCAGTAGAGGGTTTCAGTTATAAATGTAGATGAACAAAATAGGAAAATCTGATCTGAGAATAAGTGAAAGCAGAGAGAAAATCTGGGGAAGTATTTCCTCCTGGCCCTGGTTCCTTCATGTCTGATGCCCATGGCTGGAGACAAGGTATGTTGTTGAATTGTTCTCACCCTGTGAGTTGAGCTGTAGAGGTCAAATGTGCAGCCTGAATGGTGGGTAAATGACCCAGAATCCTTGCTACTTTGGTGCCAGCAGCTAGTTTGGTGACAAAAAGGAGTGGTCTGCTATAGCTGCATGCACACTCGGAAGGCTAAGTGCGTGGTCTAAACACACATGCAAGAGCATGCTATGACACTCTCTGATATCCTGGCACTTATTTGGTGTTTCAGGCATGAAATCAGGTTATGACCATGGTTTGCAACTTCACTAACACTAAAATTCTTCTAGGTACCCCAATTTCATGTAGCCACAGTCAGTTTACTCTTGCTTGGCGCTTGTTAAGCAAAGGATAATATGTAATATTTAATGGTACAACAGTCTGTAAATAGGTGACACGGTATGTAAATATTGCTAGTAAGTAATCAATGCTGACTCAGGATATGCTTTGAACTCAACAGTGTGCTTCTAAGGATATCATCTTACCTCTCCCAGAGAAATGGCTGTCAGAAATTGCTCTGCAAAAGAAACATGAGGAAAACCTTTGCTGTTCCTATCCTGCAGAAGTATGGGCTAGTTTTAATCTGGTTTTATTCACTGTATGTACTGATCTAGCCTGTTGGTTTTGATCTGGGAAGTGTGCATTGATATGTAGGATGTTGTGGAAAAAGTCAGGCTTCCTTTGGCCTTAAAAATTTGTGGATCTTTTGCACGCATGCAGTTCTGTTACATCACCAAAGCATTTCAGTTGATGTAATGTATCCTAGCTATATAGGAAGTTTTTTAACTTCTTGGTCTTGAGTTGAAAAGTAACATCTAAGTTCCTACAGAGAAAATGCATGCTGTCCTAAACCTGCATTTAAAAAGGAAAATGGAATTATAGTCCCTTCAGAACAGTTTCTGCTTTCTGAGATGCACAAATTTTCACAATCTAGTAATCATTGGTACAACTTCATTTGGAGGAAAAAAAACCTGCCATTATCAGTAATGGGGGCATAAAGGTAGAAATGAGAAGAGGCTACATAAGTGCAATCAGATGTCTAGAATTTTCCCCCAAACCAGCAAAATACAGAGAAAATGAAACAGAGGTACTTGAAAATCTTCCGTTTAAAAGTGAATGGAAACAAAAATGAATGGTAAAAATTATGGAACAAATTATATAGAAAGGAGAACACTGACATTTTTTTCCTCTTAATTTTTTTTCAAATAAGTATCTATTTATTAGTGAATAATATTGGTAACTATTTTCTTTCTTAAACCATAATGACATTCCTAGTAATTTAGCTGATGCATTATTAAAAA
>JAOWBP010004096.1:2698136-2711056 GCA_028571105.1 Tragopan temminckii | reverse complement strand
CCCCCCCCCCCCCCCCCCCCCCCCGCGGGCGGCCTCCCAGCACTCCTTTTGTCCCAGAGATTGCTGTGGAATGCAAGGGCAGTCGAGAAGTCTCTGCGCACGCAGATAAGGAAGACAAAGAGGAATACCTTGATGCTGTCTGTCACATTCTAGGCATTCTGGTGTTGTTTCTTTTGCCTTGTTAAAGCAGACCAGCCTTACAACGTGTCTCCCCAGTACTACATCACAATATCATCCGCAATATCTAAAGACTACTGTGGTGTTGCAAGCAAGTATTAACAGAATATTTTGTGTAATTACTTCTTCAAATGAATTGCAGAATACTGGTAGGTTTTTTTTTTGTTCCCCCCTGTAACTCATGTTGCTTTATATATTACATTCTTACTCAGTGAGCTGTCTCCAAAATCTCTATTTTGTCCTGAGTCACAAACAGGTATTCTGTAAGTTGTAAGGGTAAGCTTTCAGAGGTACAAACAGGAGAGAATGACAACTCTTGTGTTGTCTGAGAGGTTTGGGTTGGTGCACAGCTCAAAAATACAGTACAGTTTCGTAACTGCATAGTAATAATGCTGGTGCCAGCAACCATTCTTTGCTGATTCTCCCAGAAATCAGATGTTTGGATTAAAATATCGTTTCCAGTTTTGTGTTGTAGCCCTAGGTAAAGCCACACCAACTGAGAGCAACTGGTCAAAGAGCACCTGCTTGTTCTGTGATTAAGAGAGCTCAGTGTTTCCTTTAACGTGCTATTTTGCTAACAAGCATTCCTTTTGTTGCCTATAAAAAGAATGACTTCTGCTGACTCTGGAAGACAGGTACTTCATTACCTTGCACACAAATAAGGGAGCCGAGAGTGATACTTGGAAGAGAAAAACAAGTTTATTTGCAAGTAGAATCCTGGTCGTAAGATGCTTCTCTTAGCTACTTGTGAGCAGGAATGAAGCAGTCTGGGTTCCGGAGGCTACTGCTGCTGAATTTATCGTGGCAGTACCTAATTCTTCCCGAGTCAAACTTTCAGATACGTTGGCAATTCTCATGCATCCAGCTTTTGTCTCAAGGGATCCTGTTAGGTCACATTTCTACATGGCTTTGTTATTTAAAGTGATGTGCAGCTTCACTGGTAGCCACAAAATCAACAGGCTCCCTGCGTGACATTTCTTGCTCTTAAACTGTCCTTTCTACTTACACTTGTACCAGCTTTTTTGAATTTTGAAGCCAGTAATTAGTATACCTGGAGCCTTCTTCCTGTTCAGCGAGAAACTGACATGGATTTTTGTTTTTCCTGCAGTTTTTGTCTCCAAATAACAGTTTGTCTTGGCATTTGGAATTTGCTCATCTGTGCAGAAAGCTACAACTGTAAGTTCCTGTTTAGTTTCTGGCAGTAGTAATTGTGTGTAATATGTAAGTGACTTATCCTTCCTTTGACAACTATGCTATCAGAGGAAATACTCCATCTTTTTAAATTGACTTTAACAAAATTCACCTTAAATTTGGGAACATGGATGCATTCTTGGAGATGTCATTGAAATCCGAAGAATTAACAACTTGCAGAGGTTTATTGTAAGTTTCGCTGTATCTTAAGAAATATTTATGTGTGGAAGTTAGATCACTGATGCAGTAAATTTTTATTTAAAAATGTGGCTGTTTTTCAAAAAGAATTTTTAAAGGTATTTTCAGAATTCATGCTGTGTGTACTTCTATTGTGTATTTTATATAAGGATTATTTTCTTTTTCAAGTCTAATCAGTTTATGGGGAGCAGAATTGGCCTGTTTGGTCAAATATGCTTCTTGCTTATCCGTCAGATATGAAAGGGAGTGCTGTAGTGTTGTCTGAATGCTTGCAAGATCAGGTTCTGTCAGAAGAGGAAAAGAGCTTCAAAACTGATTATCTGCTTTCAGTGATAACCTGGATTAGTTAGGCTGTGAACTTTGAATTCCTAGTGGCACAAAAGAACGTGAATTCAGCTTACAGCTCTTATTCTGTAGCAATTTCAAGACAAGGACTGTTCTGAGGAAATGCCTCTCTGATTGCAGTACATAGAAATATGGTTTCTATCATAGGTCAGATCCAGGCTATGTTAAACATGTACAACTTTGATATCTAGGTCAAATACTGTGCAGCTGTAAAAGAGCTGGCATACCATATGATCCACAAAATTAAGGACAGAAAGGCTACAGAGTTTCGTGCCCCTCCAGCCCTGTGATGCCAGCTCAGTGATCATGACAAAACGTAACAAACAAGTAGAAGAGAGGAACAAGGTTTGCATCAGAGTTGTGGTGATTAAATAGCAAATACTAGGAATTATAATTTAGAAAAGTTCCAGTCCTATTTTCTTTAAAAGCAGTGGAAGTTGACATTATTTTGTAGAAACTTGGTTTCAGTGCCATCATTCAAATGCTTCGTCTGTGAACATGTACGGCACAAGCAACAGAAAGAGCAGACAAATGTCAGATCACCAGCATGGCTCAACAGTGATGGCGCAGTACGGTCACCTTGTGACAGAGGACTGAACTTGTTCTTTCTGTCTCTTCTGGGCTGCCCAGCGAGGTTTCTGGTTTTGATGACATATGTGGTTTAGATATGTTCACGAGGAACAGGGCCAAATCTGATATTTGTGTGTTTTCACTACTGAGTTCCAGAGGTACAATTGTAACTGTGATGATAGCTGCTCTCAGTTCAGCAGAGGTTATTGTACAAATTTAGGGTAGTTGTGGTATAGTTACATTTTTAGTATGGCAAAGGAATTCGGAGTCCTCTGAATTTCCTGCACGCTTTTTTCTAGTTCCAAAGTTCCAAGACTGACCCATCAGAATGTACATTCAAAGTAGCCAATAAGCAATCCCTTTATTATTTATAGCGCTATCATTCATAGATGTATTTAAGAAAAAAGATGATCTATTTTCTACAAGTTCCTTAAAGGGATTCCATTTTAGCTTCAATTGTAATTTTTACCTTTTTCAGTGGAATTTATTGACACAATGCCTAGCACGAGCCCTAGATTTTGCATCATCCTTTTGTCTGGAAGCATATTCACCAGCCGCTTAATTTGTCATAGCCCTGGAGGTATCAAAACTAATGAGCTTTGTTTGAATAGACTTTTTCCAGTTCATCTAGCACACTTTGGGGTAATCATTCAGTTTCTGTTTGCTTCTGATGTGAGGCATTGTGGGAAATATGACAAAATAATGGTTAAAAAAAAAGCTGTAGAAATTGTTAACAGCCACAGTTTCAGAGAAGCCCTAAAGATTGTTATATTTTTTTTTCACTATTTATTGAAGTATTGTGAGTAACTTAAGTACAATCATTACAAGATAATATCAAAGGAGAATCTGATAAAATGCTATTTTTCAATTAGCTCTGAGTTTAATACTTTGCTATTTTAAGTATTTCACAGCTAACAAATCTTTAAACAATCTAACCTTTCAGGGTTTGGAAGTGGACAAGGTAATAACTATGAATACATAATATTGCAGCAATGGTAAAGGTTTAAAAATCTATTACTGAGATTACATACAGAAATACCTTTTATTGGTCAGACAATTGCATTTTCATTTTAATAAAGCATTTTCTTATACTTGGTATTATGCTGCAGAGATGCACCAAAACGGAATGCAGAGGTATGCACTACATAAGTAATTTCTGACAGTGTCAGATATACTATATAACACATGCTTTTAATATCAAGTTTCTAGGAAGATTTGTCCTTCTTGCCAATTAGGGCAACATTTGTGGTTTGTTATGTTTGCATCATGTACTCTAGAGTAACTTATATTTAACTTACAGGGAGTTTCCAATCAGTTTAATATACAGGAAGAATAACAGGTTCTTTTCTAACTTTTGCAATGGCTACAGATTCCCTAGAACTAACAACTAAACTATTGTTTCATTTCTATTCTAAAAAAAAAAATATGAAAAAGTAAAAATCCTCATAGGCTGTGTTCTAAATTTGATTGCTGGGAAGCTTGGTGAGTCATTATTTTTTCAAAAGGATATAATAAGCAACTGAAACTTATTATATGATAATTTTGCTTCAGTAAAGCATAGTAGATCTAAATAGCCCTTTACAATCTAAAGATGATTGTTACATATGAACCATCCCAGGACTTTGAAGTGTATTTGTATATTTTCACATTTCTTATTATTAATTGATTGATAAAAGGCTTTTTCTGTAAATTGGAGTGAGAAAGAGGGAGGGAGGTGGAGAAAGAGAAGGAAGGGCAAGAGAAGCGGGGAAGGAGCAGGAACTATTTGCTTTTTACATCAGTTATCCTCTCCTTTTGAACTTATTTGCAATGAAATGTCATGTTAAGATGCCTTCAAGAAGAATTATCAGAAGAAGAATTAACTTCTGCCTGAAGTTAGCAGAAACTCAGCCTATCTAAAACTGAAGTAGAAACTATTGGAAAAAGGTAGTGTATTTCTTGGTAAAGATAATTGCTTTATCAATTGATTATTACCTTGTATTGACACACAACAATATAGCATGATATAGAAATACCCATGCTATCATTGAATAAAATGTTTTGTGTAGCAGAAACAGTGTGGATGCATCACCACCTCATGTTCCTGAGGTTTATCTTGAATCTGGATTGAGATCATTGGTATAGATGGAGTTTCATAATAAGACAGCTATGATATTTCTGTACCCATATTAAGTGTTTTGGATGTGCAACTCTTCCAAGCTGCACTGCGATATGTAGGCATGCAGTTAGTGACACAAATCAGTTTGCAATCCAGGGCTTCTGTGGCGTCCATGTGTGATATTGAGTACTTAGGTGGCATTGACAAGCAGTGTTTGTCTTCTCAAAGATAGAGCTATAACTTCTGGTTGTTGCCTTCATTGTTTTTTTTTTTTTTCCTTCTGGCTTTCATCGCTCTTGAATTGGATTGCTTCTGTGAAATCTCCCCTCATGGAGGTCACTGCAAAAGCAGTTCAGAATACAGAATGTCTTACATCAATGGCTAAACCAGGTTCAATAAGTACTGTAGTTCACACAGTTAAAGAAAAAAAATAGTTTTGTTTTATACTTTACATTATGGCTTGTTCCTTAGGTATAGTAGAGTTAGGATTTGCTGAAGAGCCGTTTCCTCATTAGTGTATCTATGGATGTGGAAGGAACCATTTTCAAATAAGAAACATGACCAGGATAGCATACAGTTCAACTGGGACATCTTATAGGGTGGTGCAGCACCTCTGGCTTCTTATTCAATGGGGAAATACTCACCTCCCTTACTATCACTTAAATGCTCAGAAATGAGACGCAATCTTAAATCACTGTCCGTGTGGTGCAGTTTAACTGAACTCTGTGTTAAACAGCGACTGACTTCTCAAATCTATCCAGGAAACAAAAGCTTAGAGGGCCTATATTTGGAGAGGATGTCCAGGAAAAAAAAAAAAACAATCTTAAAAACATTATTTGAGCAAAGCCAGATGCTAACGTAAACACACCGGGAATGTATTGTACGTGTGAGATGAATTCTGTATATGCCTTCTCAGGATTCCATATTTTTTTATGCTCTGTCCTTTTTTCTTCTCATTTTTTCTCCTTACTTTCAGTTGCTTGTTTAGATTTATTTATTTCTGTGGTTTCTCTTTACTGTGTGTGGTGCACTGTCGAGGGCATATTCATTCAGATAACCCCAGTGGTGTGCACATATGGGTTTTGCTCCTTCAAATTATTTTTGTAATTTCTTGAGATTGAACTGGTGATTTACAGATTGGATTATTATAAAATAGTAGTACGTTATACAAGTACGGTAAAAATACAGGGTTATGAAACATGCAGCTTGAAAAAGTGTCCGTGTTATATTTGCATTTTGAAATAATGGTAGTTTAATGAGAAAGGATGCTAAAATATTAAATGATGATTTTTTTTTTTTTTTTATGTTGACATGTATTTAATACAGTTTTCATTGTCTCCACCACTTCAAAAAAAATGCTTGAAATAAACAATTACAGTACATTGCAAGACCAGTTTCTTGTGGAATGAGGGTAAATCGGGGCTCTTTCTGTAACTTCCAGGTTTACATTTGTGTACTGGTTAAGTTGCGTGTGAAGTTTTGAGAATGATTACCGTATTCTTTAAGGCTTCAGACAGACTTCTATGACTTCTCTACAAGCCTGGCATAAAAACATTTATTACAGTGGCATGAGATTTTATTGTTTGCTTGGTTTCTAGAACATATTATTGGGATTCCTTGTAGGTAAATACAGCTATGTCAACTGATTGGGTGCGTAAGAGAAACAAGCTCTCCTGAACTTTAGCCATTCACCTGGGGACTGAAAAAAAACACCCACAAACCCACATTTAGAGTAGCTGAATACTGTCATGCAATATTGGGTTACATAAAGACTTTGCTCTTCAGAATAGCACAATTGCTGAGTTAAGCATACATCTGGTATCAGGCATTCAAGCCTTCATTTTTGGCAGATGCTTGCTCTGTTATTCCTTCTTCTTTGGTGGATGTTACATTTAGCCTTTTTGGCTTTGGATACAGTGAAGGTTGGATTTTCATAGCAGTGGATGTGGATATTGCTCTTGATATACTTGTGGAAAACCAAATATGAGTAATCTTTTTTTTTTCTTTTCAGTCTGAAATAGCTCATATTCATACTAAATATTATTGTACAGACGACTTTGAGTAAGTTGTTGAGTGCAAGAAACAAATGTGGCTATCTGTTATGTTAGAAATTTGGAATATCTGATTTGACGTATCTGGGATGAATTGCTAAAAATGCTAGTCATGAATGAAGGCTCTTCATGATTATACATTTGTTTTTCAACAGTAACAAAAATATACTGGAAATTATCCTTGTAAGGAACAAATTGAAGGCTGCGGCTAACCTTCTGACCTTGTCTTTGCTAGAATTACTACCAGGATTAACAGTTATTGCAATGATGGAAGGCATTTAAAGCAGACAAGCTTAAATACTACTGATACTGCATTGTTTAAAGCTCTTTGTGAGCCCTCTCTACTTCAACATTTCTGATTATTATGACAAAATAACTTTTTATGTCAGAACCCTAGAATGTTTATATTTTCTAATATTGGAAGGTTCTGCCTCAATAAAACTGAAATTGTTAAGTGAATAAATGTACAGATCCATAAGTAGACAGTTACTTTATTTTTAAAATATATAAGCACTTATAGGCTTTTAATTAAGCTTTTCTAATTAGTACATTGAAATAGATCCTGTTTTTTAAGGTAAAGAAGTATGTTTTTTAAATTATGCAGTTTATTTGTTTTCTGTCTGAATAATTCCTACTGAAATCAGAGGGACTGCTTGTGGGGGTCAGGTGATCCCAATACAGGCTTAGTATACCTCTTTCTTGCTTTGTAGTTTTGCATGCTTTAACATAAGCCTGTGTCAGGAGGGGGAAGAGCATGGGATGGATATAGGGCTGGAGTACTGTGAGAAGGCGGCAAGTCTTTTTGTAAGCTTGGGCCTATATTTGCTAGACCATATTGTTGAACATAAAGATGTAATGCAATCAAACATAAGTCGATCTTTCAGAGTGGTCTGCTTGGAAGATTGTTGGTATACACCTTTTGTGGAATGTGTTCTGCAGACAGAAGAAGCCAAATAATGGCTGAAGGGGAGTATTTATTTGTGTATTTTAAAATGAACCCACTGTGAGATATGAATGCTATTTTGACACTGCAGTTGAATTAAATCCTATAAAACTGACACAGATAATAGCAGCATTGTTTAGCTGACAAAAATGTATAGAGTACAGTGGACACTGACTCACGTTGGCAGGAATCAGCTTTAGGGAATTCTGCTTCACCAAACAGATCTCTTTACTTCTAATATTTGACAGTATGGCCATTCAGAGAAATCAAAGATGAGAAATATGAAAAGAAAGGGATACTTTACAATAAATACCTTTATCTGGAAATGAAACCAGATATTAATTCTTAGAAAAAAAAAATTCAAAGCCACTGAAAGAAAGAAGGAAAAATATAAATGTATTTTTATGAAGACTTTTGCTAAAACCTTGGAGATCTTTCTTCATTCTAACATCTAAAGGTAAATATGAAATTTGTGGCTAGAAAATTATGCATCATTGTGGAACTCATATCAGATGTACTCAATGGTTAAATAGTTTTTAACTGCAGTCTTACAGTAGATTTATATAAATTACCTTATGAAAACACGGTAATAGAGAGAATAGTACCAAAAAAGCAATAGCAGAATTGTCAGAAGATATGAAGAAGCCTGAACAGTGTGCAAGATGCATTCTGAGTTTTGATTATTGTATGTGTTTTCAAAAATTCAAACATGCATAGCTATGTGTACTGTGTAACCTCTGATGCTAGGAGAAATAAGAATGAAATAATTTACGAGCATGTAATATAAACAGAAGTTATAGCAAATCTGCCACCTTTTCTCTTCCAAAATGTGCTAAGATATATTTGTTCTCATATCTTATATAGAATATCTAGTATATTCAGTAAAGATTAGCTTAGATGGTAACAATAATTGTGACAACAACTTGGAAGGTTTCTGAACATACAAAAGCCTGACGCAGTGTGATCTGACCAGATTATGGACAGTCATTTTCTATTCTGCTAGCTACAAGAAGCGGTTGTACATTGAGTTTAATACTAACTTTTGCTTCCATGTTCGTTTGGCACAAACTTTTGCCATCCCTTCCTACCTTTGGCATTTGAGAGGTATTTTGTGTGTTTGTTTTTTTTTTTAATTTTTTTTTAACTCACTTTTGATTCAATTTTATTTCAGTATTTTGGATACCATTAGGTTGCTCAACAAGTATCTCTCTGTCCATCCTGCAAGTGCAATATTTCTGGAGCAGCACTGCCCACTTAGAAGAAACTGTGATTCTGCAAAACTGCTTTGCTCTCCTCAGTTTTGCAGAAGGTGTTAGCAAGAGCAACAGGTTTCCACTGGGTCTTGCAGGGGAGCTATTTATTGTCCTTACTGCTTATAGATGTCTAAAAGCAGTTTTCTCTCATTGGTTTCTCACTGGAAATCCAGTGTGAACGTTGAGCCTTGGAAGTAACATTTCTGCTCTACGCTCTGTTTCTGGGGTTCTGTGTGGAATGGCTCTTAAGTTTAGAGGGTTTGGTTTCTTTCCCATGAAATTCCTTCTTTTGCCTATACCTCCCAGAAGAATATCACTGATTTGAAGAAGGAGAAAAATAAATGTTTGGATAATTGTTTCCTCAGATTTTCATACACTTACCACGCAATAGCCGGAGTCAGAATTGCCACGTGTTTGATGGGTAGCTACATCAGGAATTTAAAAAAAGCACGTGTTCTCTGCTATCGAACATTTCTTCTCATTTCATTGACTTGATCTCTCCCATGGATTTTTTAAGTATGAGTAGGGGCTGTGTTATCCACTAGGAAATTAGAGGAGTAGTTGCCCTCCAAACTGGAATACGACTAAGTTCCAGAAGTTCCTACTAAGCAATGAGAACAGCAGGTGGAGTCAAATCCTGTCTTTGATTCAAGTCAGAAAATCTTTCTGGTACATGAGTTCTTTGATGTTGTTTTAAGGGATTTGCACATCCTTGATGGAAGTGGTAGGTAAAAATAGGTCATATTTGATTTTTAGATGCTATTTGAACTTAATCTGTATTTTATATATATATATATTTAATATATTGCTTATATTGAATTATGTTAAAATACACTGAAGTTTGTGTATTTTTGATTATAGATATTGAAATTAAGTAAAACATGCTTGTAGCCTTTGTATAGCTCTTGACGGCCATAATGTATCTTTTAAATAATGCAACTGTTTTGGCAAAGCCTGGGTAGAAAGCTAAAATGTGCATCTGATATAGCTCTCCTCATCTACTGCTTTAGTCAGCTCCAGGATGGGTAAATACAGGTTAAGAGAGTTTTGTCTTGATTATCCTTCTGGCATGCCAGTTTTTGGATGCTCATCACACTTGAAGTTGGTTTCTGACACTCACTTGTTCAGTTTCTAAGGAGTATTGGACAACGCAGTGCTGGTCGTGTGTAACCTTAATGGTTCAAGTAAGGGTAGCTATAATCTAGGAGGTGACATAAACTTGTTAATGAGTATAATAGTCAGTCGATGCTGACACCACCATAAATCGTAAGGACACAGTTCTTGCTTCAGTGTCCAGAATTGGGTTCTGGAGAGCTACATGGATGGCAGTGTTCAAGACCCTTGATTAGCAGCACATTGTACACTCGGCTTCTGACTTGTATTTAAATGTGTATGTACTCCTTGGTGCATGTATGTGTGTGGATAAATATATATGGATACACCTTTTTTTCCCCACAGCCTATCCTGTGTCAAACAGATGTTTTTTTGTCTCATTTTTCTTTGTTTTGCTACACAGTTCATTCTGAGGTATGTTTTCTTAGGGGAGTTTAAAATGAGCTTCCTGACACATGTATTCTTTAGCTAATTCTGAACATGACATGAAAAGGAATCTTTTTCTGCTACAGTAAATATTTTTGTAATACAGCATGCTTTTTAAATGTAAGTAGGTTTCTGAGATACCGTGCAAAATGGGACCCAATTTTATTAGAGTAGCCTAAAGAACGGAATAAATCCTTTAAGCCAATTGTATAAAAATGCAAATTTAAGTCAAGCAATTAAAAACAGATAGAAATTAGAGATTTGGATTTTGCAGAACAAGCTTTCCACAGCCACCGCCAGATTACTACGCAATTTATCTGGATTCTGTCAGCGATAGTCAGACTAGATTTTGATAAAGAGCAGCAAATCTGTCCCTCCGTAGCTCCTGTGACTTGCTGCAAATTTCATTCAAGTTGAAGCGTCGGTACAATCCCTTGAATAATTTGGAGTTAATCATTTGTACTTCACAGCGTCTGATAGGCCTTAGACTTGGGGGGTGGGAACAGATTTGGCTTTTTAATCGCCCTGTATATTGTACAGCGTGAGATAAATGACACAGACTGTCTGAAATCTACATTCTTGCTTCTGATGCAAAACTGTAATTAATTTTGTGCAGTGTTTCAGAATTGATCGTGGTCACTTGAATTTCTAATTTTTCATTCACTTCAAAGACCTTTTTTAAAAGGAATGTGCTTAGAGTGTGTGAATGCTCTCTGATGCTGGTGTACTAAATGACTATTTTACGCCTCTTTTTCAATAAGGTGAAACAGAGGTCAAGGCGGGTGGCTCGTGTTTATCTCTGTCCCAGCCTGCTTCGGGATATATTTCCTGACTTATAGGAAATACAATCAAACTTATGAAATTACATCTAAATACTTAAACTGCGCCGTGTTCACTTCTGCGCCTTGCAGAAATCCAAAAGGCTTCTTTCAGAAATCCTTTTCAGCATAAAAGAATTAAGCACAATTTAGACAATAATTACCCTAATTAACTACACTATAATGTTTGTATTCAAGATTATAGAAACATTGTATCTGCTCTGTACCGCAATAATAACAAGTCTCCCTAATTTCTCTGTATTGATAGTACTTGTATGTGCCTCTTTGTTTGGTATATTTCACTGTAAAAATATTTGTCAGTGAAAGATTGAACAATATGAATGAATTTGATTATGCCATTGTCAAAAACCCCATGCATCACAATTTCTTGTTTTTAATCACTACTGTAAACCTCACAGCCTGAGGGCATAGTTTTAATTTGGGTGCCTTACTAATGAAAAGAAAAAAATAATTGTTTTGCCTGGATTTAATAATAAGCAATAAAATCAGCCAACCAGATTTTACCTCGGCATTCAATCTCTTTTTTATTATAAAACATTTTTGTCCTTTTTTTAGATTACAGGCGTAGATACCGAACATTTTACTAATAAATATTTCAGTTTGCTTATGAAGGCTAATGCTGTCATCTGAATATGGAATTATATTTCTTTCATGCTTCATTATCATTTCATGGTAGTAATGACAGTGAGGCGATGGAATATTTACAGGCTTTTCAGAAGACATTTATCCAATACATTTCCCTGAAGGGCACCTAGGCTTAAAGATACATTATCCTTTTATAAAACACTGCCCAGAATCCCAATTTCTGAATCAACCAATCATAACTTGTTTTGCAGCAGTTACTGGTAAAACCCTCAAGCCAGTCTCATATTAATCCTGTGAATCTGTGGAGAGGTGTGTGCGTGTGGAGGGCTGGGGAGGGGGAGAGGTAGTGTTTGCTCCCGAAGCATCAGCTTGGTACTTTCAGTAAAACATGTTGTTTCCTCTCTACTGATACAGTTTTTCAAAGACTGCCACAGTGAAGACCAGTGGTTCAAGTTTTGGTATATTTTTTTATATAAACTTTGTTAGACTCTTGCATTAATTTACATTAACCTTGTCTATTGTGTGCCTGCTGCACGAGCAGATTCCCGGGATCTCTGTTGCTGTATATAAATACGTTGCATTGAAGCCATCCTACTCTAAAAGTATTCAGGCATTCAATCTGTTGCTTAGTAGATGGATTGTCTCACAGAGAGCCTTGCTTGCTTTGTGTAAGGCTGCCGTGAAAAGAAATGCTTTCATTTGTGTCTGGATGAGATTCTTTATTTCTAAATAAGGAAGGAAAGCAACAATTATATTCTGCTATAGTATCTTTCATCAAAGAAACTTTGTAAGAATCAGTACGTTACAGTAATTAGCGTGTTAGGATATGTTGTGGAATCAAGATTTTGCTTGTTGTTACTGGCCTGTTTCACTGGTAAGTGATTCTGCTGCATTTGGCAGAACAGAATACAGATTTCTTTTCAGGTTCTGGAAGAAATCTAGCAGGGACAGCACAGAGTTCTGCTGGAGCTAGTTTCCTCTGTGCCCTTTGTTAGAACTAGCTCGACGATCTGTCTGCTTTATAGCAGTAAGTAATTTAGGCATAACATACACACCTTTTGAATTAGTACAGTAGAAGGTCCCTATACTGGCTGACCCTGGAACTCAATGTGTAAGGTGGGAAAAGGTGAA
>JAOWBP010004096.1:2661895-2681190 GCA_028571105.1 Tragopan temminckii | reverse complement strand
TGCAGC
Source organism: Tragopan temminckii (assembly GCA_028571105.1). Lineage (NCBI taxonomy): Eukaryota > Metazoa > Chordata > Aves > Galliformes > Phasianidae > Tragopan > Tragopan temminckii. The sequence goes on along the minus strand of JAOWBP010004096.1, from coordinate 2,681,184 downwards.
CAAGTATATAGTACTGAGAATTTTGCACTCCCAGGCCTAAGTGTTGGCTGCACATCTGTTGAAAAACTTTTGAGAGAGAACAAAAATCCTTACTATGCGTGATTAAGGATAAAAACTTAAAGATCTATGTGTCTAGGTCTCTTGTAGAATTAGAACTGGACATAAGGTACCAAGGATTACTTTTTGTCGATAATAAAGTGTGACTCTTCTTTTTGTGGGTCAGTTTCAGAGATAACTTGAGAAATAAAATACTTCCCCTTGGTTGATTATACAATTTCTATGAAGAAATAGCTGGTGTCCTTGGTTAGGGCTGTTATTAGGCCAAGGTTATTATTACTATTTGTTAGTAAATCTAATAGCAAAATGGTCATGCAGTGATTTTTTTTAGAACAGTTTTCATAAATAAGGACTGTGTTAAAACTGAATACTTGCTTTAAGGTTGCTTACAGTGGCTCTTATGTTCTATGTAGACTTGTAGCTAATAACATTTTATGTGGTGAGAAGAAAATTGAGAGGAAAAGAAAAAAACAAAAAAACAAAAGGAAAAAAGAAGAAATTGCAGTGGTATTCAGCTTTTCACACTGGAGAAAGTGTGATACGTTGACATAGTTTTAGGGCATACATATTGATCAACCTCCAGTAATTATCAATTAATCTGAAAGGTGCCAGACTTGTAATCTAAATTGTATATAAGGTAATTGCATGCATAATTTTCCTCTCATAGCTCTTAAAATGCTTTTGATCTACTGAGGCTATTGTTGACATCTCTAGTTTAGGTAAGTTCTCCTGCATACTTCTTTACGTGGATTGCAATCTTTTTCTTTTACTTTTTTTTTTTTTTTTGACAAATGGATTTAGGTGTTTTTTAATTTTTTATTTTAATCTAGTGCTTGAGATGGATTTTAAGCAGTAGATTGAGATTTTAGGTTCAGAATAGAAGTCACGTTGCCCTTGATAAATTTTTGCAGATTTTATACAGCTGACCACATATTTGTCATCTGCAAAATGGTGTGAGACTTTTATGCTCCTCTAGAACTTCTAGGAGTACAAATTCAAGATAATCTGTGAACACCTATATAGACATGCAACACATTGCAGATGTTTCATAGTACCTATAAATACATAATTCCAGTTTTCTTTATTAAAATATTTATTTTTCCTTCAAAACCTTAAATGAGAAAACTTTCACAACTTTTCAGTCTGTGCTACAGAACTTGTACATTTACAAAATTGCTCCCCCAAAATATATATTAAACTAATAATATAAAAATGAAAAGTTCTACTTCCTACTGTAATTTTATCTGAACATTAAAAATATAAAAGTTGGGAAGATACTGGATCAAAATTTAAATCTCTTTTCAATTTTACTTATTCATACTCTTGCTTGTGAGTTTCTGCATACAATTAGGATCACAGGGTTTGGCTCACTTTATGGGCATTCCTGAATACCTGAAGTTTTTTGTTGTTGTTGGTTTTTTTTTTTTTTCAGTCCTTAGCACTGTGCGCACGCAGGATGTGTGCACTAGCATCTATACAGAGTCATGTTTTCATCAGAAATAAGCGTGTGGAACCTGCACACAATGAGCACTTAAAAACTGCTTGAAAACAAGTCTGTTCATTCTTAGTTACTGAATCCTGCCACTGTTTATTATATGTGAGTGGACCAAAACGAACTATCACACTTTTCAGTAGTGACCTTGAGGTGGCAGCAGCATTACATTCAATTCTGCAGTACTCCAAGTCCATTAAAGGTGAAAGTAAAATTTGCAATAAATCAAAATAATACTGATTGTTATAATTTTATTACCAGAGCATTAAGTCAATAAAACTTATCTGAAATGTCATTTGCATTGTATACAATTTTTACTAGTTATCAAGTATGTTTTAAAAGCATGTTTAAAACAACCAAATGAAGAAATCGGTGATAAATTGTTCAAAAGCTGAGACTTGTCTAATGGTGTAGTAAAACTAAAGTCTGTTTTGATCTCTTGTATTATAAAAGACTGTTTCTGAAAGCATTTGTTAATACAATAACATCTTGTGACTTGACTAACTATATTTAATGTCCTAATGCCTGATTAAATATTTTCCTGCAAGTTGTCAGGTCCTTTTTCATTCATGATTTTATGTAGGAAGGTCATCTAATTATATGACACCCTTTCAGTGAAGGAGAATGTGTTTGTTTCTTTTAATAATGAGGAATAATGAAACTTATTTATGTTGGAAGTCAGAGAAATTTATTGGAGAATTACAACATGAGAAACATGGAAATTAAAAAAAACCTTTTAATAGCATATTCATTACCAAGTAGCTTGCAGGTAATGAAATAGTTGTATGAAAGCCAGTATATTGGGTGATATAATATTGCTCGTGTCAGTTTTCTGGACGTAGTTATTATGCATTTCTATGTTGTCAATTACTATTAGGTTACTAAATTATTATTAGCTAATTATTCAAGATAGGAGACACTAGAAGGAAAGATTAAAAGCATTTGTTTTTACAAACTTTGAAAGGAACTTCTAGCTGGCGAGCCTGTTAGTGTGATGTTACGCTGTGATCATGCTGTTTGGGTTGTATCACTGCATACTGTTCAGCAAAACTAACGAGTTTGGTCTAGAATTCAAAAGTAGTTACCCCTTCAAATGCAGAAAACTACTTTGAAGGAAAACTTGTAGCTGCTGCTAAAGGAGTCCTGGAAAAAGATGAAAGATAGGCCATGTAACAGGTAAAGTAATTCAGCAAATTAAAAAAAAAAAGATATAGAATCACAAAACACAAGCCAATTGAAAAAAATGCTTATGCTGCTTGGGCTGTGCCAGATGTTAATAAAACCAATACAAATATTGACTATTACTTCACTAAGATATAGATCTGGTCTCTTCTGATACGTACAGGACCCTTCTCTTTGTCACTCTTTGCCATTTCTTAAAATAACTTCTTTACAAAATTTCCAAAGATATGGATGCAGTGATTGACAAAAGAGACAGTAATAATAGTATTCTGGTGAGAAATGTAATTCAATGTGAGCCTGCTGTCTTCTTTCTAATTTTAACCTCCTGGCTCTTTATTGTCAAAATGTATTTAACTCAGAAGTAACAGTAAGGCAAGAATACGTATGAGCTGAACGTAGTTAGCATGGGAACTAACACGAGTAATGTCTTAGTAATACATAGAATTGATGTTCAGAGGGTAGCCCTAATCCCTGAAGGCCAGGATCCTAAATTATCAGCATCTCAAAAGCAGAGATGTGCCCTTTATTTTTCTTTAGAGCACAGGAACATCCATGTTGGAGAAAAAAATAAAAAAACCTGACACAATGTGGGCCTTTTGTATGTATATAGAATACAAATAAATTGATTGTCCTCAAGTTCAGTGAGGGATGAATCTTTTACAGAAGTTGTAGAATATCCCTGAAATTTTGACCTGTAGACAGTATTTTAGGATTTGCTCAAGTGTTAGTTTAGCATTTGTCTGATGTTTGTGCACCAACGATTAGACCTTGTTGTCCTGAAGTCACAAGACCGCTGTCTTGAAAAGTACTGTTGCTGTACTTAGATGGAAGGTGACTGATTCAATCTTTTGGTTAAGCTGCGTAGTGTCTTGTAAACTTAATTTTATTATATTGTGGAGTAATTTGTAAAGCAGAGAATATATTGCAAGTTGTTCAGTTAGCAATGCCACTGTTCAGTAAAATCACATTACCTAGAACATTAAAACAATCATTCTAAAATATGATTTATAATGATTGGAACATGTTTGTAAAAAATAGATGACCACTGTACATTTACAGTTGACACAGAGGTCCCTAATGTCAAGAAAGCACTCTTGACCTTGACGAGTAGTTGCAATTCCATTTAAATCAATTGCCAATACAAGTCAAATGAAGTTCTTATGGCTGTCTGGTGTGCACTTCCCCATTCTTCTAACATTATTGTTCTACTCCAAGTCATTCTTCAATCTTTTAACAGCTGAAAGGGACCTGCATTCTGCAGCTTTACGGGAAAACAGCAGTAAGTTGTACTTCTGTGTTTTGAAAGCTTCAACTCTTTTTTTGCTGACTTTATTTCCAAGCAAAGCAAAGCACATACTTATCTACATAAAACAGAGTACTAGGTCTGTTGATAGCCAAGCCAAATATTTCACAGTGAATATAAAATACATCTTGACAATACATCTGTGACTAAAATTTTACTTGTCATTCATTTCATTGGGAAGAAAAGAAACTGATCATTTAATTCTGGCAATCTCATTTTTAGTTTAGTGTTACAAAAAGCTTTCACTGTATTAAACATGATATGTGCTAAACATCATTTATTATTTTAAGAAGATATTGAATATAAGTTCAGAGTACTTTTGGGGGTGGAGGGGCACGCTGCAACTCAGAAAAATAACTTGAAAATGTATCCTATGTGAATGTCTAGATATTTGTTTTTTTCAAAGGAGATGAATGTAAGAAAAGTGATATGTTAAACACATTTTGCATAAAATTCCTCAGATATACTGAACTTTCTAAAAATATCAGTTTTTAAAAAATATCTTGTTTTCACTTTTCTAAATAAATCTTTAAGTGCTGATGTCTACTTTTTGACAAGTGGAAGTCATTGCAAAGATACAACACGGCATTGAGCTCACAAGACTGGAGAGAAGAAAAAAAAAGCACAGGTACATTCTCAAAGACATGTAATGCAAATTCTGGCTAACCCTTCCAGCCTCTCCATCATCTCAACCTCTTTCAGTAAGTAGCCCCAGCCTTCAAAAGATCCTCTGTTATTAAAAATAAAACTTGTTTGAGCTGATATGTTAGCCTTCAAAATATACAACAAATAAAAATTCATAACAAAAATAGAGATTCTGATTGCCAGGGGAAGCTGGCATGAATAGTATTAGCAGGTTTCTGCAATTAATGCAAAACTAATCATCAGCTCTCCATGGACAAATGTAAATTGCAAGTTGTTATGTCTGTTCTGCTCAATAGGATTTGTATTGCAGCTAATCCACTTAGCATCTCATGTTTCTCTGTTGAGATTATTTTTTTTAAGAAGTAGTGAGACATTATCTCTTTCTAGAGATTATATGGATTTCTTTAATTTCCATATTTTGACTGTTCTGGTTTTACTAAATATGTAAATAAGTTTGTCTGCTATTATTTCCCCATTCTCTTGGGTCATGATCAAAGTAATGGGCTCTATTTTGTTAATTTACCTCTGGTGTTGGACACCATACTATATAAGTCTATAGCTATGGAACTGACCATTGGCATACAGGAGCGTGTTGTGCATACAGTCTTTGTCTATACAGTTGAACTTCAAAGATTCTGCTGTATGCAATGTTCCAGTTATCTGCTGGTAGGCAAGAGTAGCTGTGTAAAACTGCACTGCATTATAATCTCATGGGAAGACACATGAGAAGGAAGACATGGAGACACAATAACCTCCCATTGAAACAAATGACAAAATTGGAGCATTTCTCTTTGTTAGTGGAGAAGCAGGTTCTGATGTGGTGTTGCAATGGAGAACACTGGAACATAATGCTTGACTTTTACAAATCTGATTTTATGGCAGTGTAAATATCATTGCTTATAATTATCTATTAGAGTTAATTTCAGAGCAAAATGTAGCATGCACTATAATACATACATAGAAGGACAATATTAGAATTGAATGTTTGCCAAATAATTTTTCCAAAAGAATATGCGTGAGTTGGTTAGTGTTGGGGTGGTTTTTTTTTTTTTTTTTTTTTTAAACTTAAGTGTTAAGTTTTGTAGCCATTTTGAAGCTAAAGACTCACAACATATGAGGTTATGGAATCTCATATCTTCTATATGCCATTGAATGTTTGGCCTTTTATTGCAAAGTCTTTTCAGGCATAGAAGATTTTGATACAGATATGCAATGAAACAAGAACAACTTCCAGAAAGAAATATAATTGTCGTTTGCGCAGCCTTTTACTCATACGTGAGAGCCATTAAAAAAAAATAAAATCTACCTGCTACTTTATTGTTTGATATCAGAGGCAGAATAATGCCCAATTTTAATATTGCACTGCTTGGCTATGTACTGCACTAATTTGTTCTGTGACATCAATGAATCAAAGTAGAGTTCCTGATAGAAGAACATCAAAAGGAAATTAATCTCCTTGTGATAATATTAATAATTTCAGAATGGATGTGTTTTTCTCAATTATTATAACCACTGAAAGCTGTGTTTGGAGGGACTGCTAGATCCATATCACAATTGCTACACAAGTCAAACGTGCAAGAGCGGGACTGGTACTGTTTGGTAGCCAATGAGGAGTGTCTTTATTGAGGGATGATGTGAATTTTGCTAAGCCTACTTTGTAGAATTGTTACTTAGGGAAAGGAGACACAGAAGTATGAAATCGGTGGGGAAGAGCGGAAGATGTCTGTGGAAAAAATGACTTTTCAAAATGTCAGAGATGGCAGGCCTGGGCTTAAAGATGGAATCAGCAGCAGGGAGTTGATAATACATAATTAACACGTATCACTCCGCTCTGGCACCGGGAGCTTCTCTGAGCCGGGCGCTCACAAGGCTGCTTCTCGCNNNNGCTCGCCCCTGCCGGGCGGAGCGGAGCGGAGGGGCTGCGGGGAGCGCCGCGCTGCGGGCCGCGCCTTCCGCTTCTGCTTTCGGGCTCCGAGGAAGGAGCGCGGCGGGCTTCTGTGGGAGCAGATACCGGCGGCAGCGCCCAGCTACGAACCCGCCCCCGAAATAAGCGTTCCGACTTAATAACTGCGACCCGTGCTTCTTTCTTGCCGTGCCTCTAAAGCTCTTCGTCGTAGCAGAAAGTTTCCCCCTAAAACCTGATCTAAATGCTGACTCCCACATCCGATCGCACAAAGCAGATTTCCCCCAAATCCACACAAATACTGTGGTATGGGCTGAAGTGGAATTTACTTCTTCGGCACAACGTTCAGGTGCTTTTCCATCACCAGTTTGCGGTCCAGCAATACTTGCTTCTTGGTTCCGCAATTAGTTCAACACCAGTGTTTGATACGGGCAGAAATTCAGGGAGAAGCAAACTGTCAGCACCCTGGTGATACGGAGCTGTCAGACCAACGTCTCAGAACGTGCAAAGTCAGGAAGATTTTAAGGATCTGTCTTTGCACGCTTCCTATGTTTTATAATTAGCTTTTAGAAGAAACGGAATGTCTGTTTTCTCTTAATTCTTCTGATTAAGATCCCCAGTTGGTTAAGAAATTTCTACAAGTCAGTTTGGAACTCATGAGATATACACTGAAACTGAAGAATTACAGGCATTAGGTTTACTGTATTACTAACAGCATCAGAACTACAGCCTCGTCATGCAGCTCAGCTGTTTGCTAAAATTAACATACTGTACATGAATCAAACAAATGATGGAGTATGTGCATTTTTGTAAAGAACAGCATATTGCATTACCTTTTAAGCAGTTCTCACTATAAGTTACCTTCCAAAGCTATGGGACATTGCCACGTTGTTGTGAGATTCCCTTCCCAGTGGAGTGGCAGGTCTTGTAACTCATTTTCTCCCAATTCCCAGCAGTGCTGCAGTCGCTAGGTTCCAGCACAGCTCTGTCCAAGCAAGCTGTGTGCCCTGATCCATCTCTGTGTGCAGCCGCCCTGGGCTGGCACAAGTGGAGGGGAGGGAAGGTGTGGGAGTACATATGCAAAGCAGAGAAGGGTACCAACAGAATCACAAGATCAGGATGTTTGCAGGGGGTAGAATATGTTCTGCTGAGGCTGTTCTGTTTTATTAAGCTGAAGGGAATATGGTATTTCAGCCCAGTGAATGGGTAGTACCTGGATTCCATGACTTTTTTCCTCCAGGTTCTACATAAAAGAAAACATGAAAAAGCTGTACAACGCAGCATTCTGTAGTGTAGCATCTAAACTTGTTTGCAGTTTCAGGTTTTTTTTTCCCCCAAATCGTAACTGGTGCAGGGCCATAAGAGTAGCAAAAAAAGAAGTAAAATACCCTGCTTATGTCAGTGTAAGCCATGACAACACCAGTAGTGGGGACTCCAGTGAGACTTTCTCTCCTTGGCCAGCAGCAGCAGACTTGGTTTGGTTTGTTTGGCTTTTTGGAGATGGGAGGAAAATCTGCAAGGCCAAGAAATACACTGTGTAATTAAATTAAGTTGCCAAACTTAGCTTACATGATGGATAAGCACAAGTCCATCACTTACCTGAAAAAAACACAGTATAAGGCTTTTGCTCCATTTAAACTGGGGACAAGATTCCCACTAACTGCATTATGAAATTTGAAGGCACAGTTCTGTCCTTCAGTGTTACTCCATAACTGCATGCAGGCTCCCTCACATTGTGACTTGCTTCAGTAGTCTCATGTTTCATCACCACTGTTACTTTTACAAAACTTGTTAACAGTATTAACGCTATCATCAGTATTATTAACTCTTTCAACAGATTAACTCTACTACCTTGACTCAATAGTGTGAAATGGTAATAAAAGTATTTCAAATACTTTTTGATTAAACCCATTCCCATCTCTCTAAACGCTGGTTCAGTGATCGTTTTTCAATATAACAGTATTTCATGCAGGTCTAATAAAAGTGACTAAAGTGTTTAACAAAAAAAGTTTATTACCAAAATACATTATTAAAGTCAATACGTGACAAACTCCTGTAAAGCAAAATAAATTATTCTAACATTGTACAGTATTTCAGAAGGTAGTCAAAGTAGTACTACAGACTTTGCTTCATAGTTCCAAACAGTCATCTATCAGGAACACAATCCTAGAGAGCTTAAGGCATGCAGCTTAATGTGCTGGATAATTTCATAAAACAGAAGTCATCCTATTTAATAAGATACAGTATCAGCATTAACTGCAGTCTTTACATGTCAGTTTTGTAATCTTTTTTTTTATACTTTGGCTATAAAAGCAGTGCCATAGTGTTACAATACCTTTTCTTAAAAAAATACATGTACCCATGTTCATGAATATCAAATGCAAATGTAAATTTCTATTAAATATATCTTAACAAATGTTACTTTGAGCACCAACTGTACATTTTAAAAAATGATTAAATAAGTGCTTCTGAAAGAGGAAAATACAATAACTCTGACTGAATCCCATTTCTCCAGGCCAAGCATAAATCTGAAAGATGAAATATGCACCTATTTATCATTATAGCCTAGTATGAATGAAGTTTTCTCATTAGTAGAAGTACAGGCATTTAAAATCAAAGCTATAAGTTACAGTTCATTTCGCGGACTAAACTCTAATTAAAACAAACAGGAAGAGAAAAGCTGATTAGCTGATAGTGCTGTGACAGAAGATTCAAAAAATATTTTAAAAGCTTCAAAAAAGGGGAAGACTGCAGTGTTAGTGACTTTTGAGATGTGCTTGAAAAACCCTTATATAACATGCAGCCAAGCCAACCATATGCTTTCTAAAGCAGATAACCTGAGAAATACTTTGCTTTCAGAAACTAAGCCTATAATTACTTCACATGCAGAACTTCTGATAAAGGCCATGGGAATTCTGAGTGGGTAACTAACAGCAAGCAGCACGGAGACAGTTAGAAATGCTTCTGTGTTTCCAGGAAAGAATAATTTGTTGGCAATTGGTAGATTGATAGCAGTTCTTCGAGGCAACTAGCTTGATGCTATTGCGTAGTAACCCATGGTTTAGCAGAAGAAAAGCAACAAGATTGCAAAGAGCAATTGTAAATAGATACGTTTTGGTTCCTAATCCCATTACAAAGAGTCTTGGTGCATTATACTTACTGCTGCAAGTGCAGCCTGAACATAGACCCAAACTATTAACTTCGATTCAAAGCTACTTGCTTCTCTTCTTAGTTTGTGAATACAAGTTTTTCACCTTTTCTCTCTCACTAGCAGAGCAACTTTATATAACTATCCCTTTATGCAAAAATAAGAATGTGGCAAACTATGGTTTCTGTGCATACTGACTGGTAGAGTTTAACTATCTCTAATTCATTTTGACATGATGTGAATAAGTCATGTTTTTCAAATGTAAAATCCTTTTGTAGAAATATGAAATATAACTTTTAACATAAAATAGTAGTTGCTTCACATTTGTATTTAAAGTATCTCAAATACCTTATAAAAATGCTTTGATGTTATATCATGACCAATTTTTAAAGTAAAATATATACTTTCTGATATCTAATTTATAAACAAAGCAATATATATTTAATCCAAAGAACAAGTTAAGGAAATCACTTACAAACAAAAACCACAAAATGTAGCTGGAATCTTCATGCCTTTTGCCCTAGTATTTAGATTTCATGCTATATCATAAAGTTGTAACCAGACTTGTTTTTTTCTTTTCTTCTTTGCCACTTTCAGTCAGCAGTGCACAGCAGGCTGTACGCTACATACATATGTACACACGGCACCTTCTTGGATTTACTGCTGTAGCTTATTTTCTGCTAGCAGAAATGCATAAATGGGAAATAAAATGCTATTTTTCTAAGAGCAAGTCATTTTTAAGTAATAAGCTAATAAAAAATCAGGTAACTGCATTCCCATGTCAGGAACTAGGCATGCTTCTGTGCTACTGCCATTCTTTAAAAGCAGAAATAAATAGCCACACAAGAAAGTTTAAATCATGTTATGAAAGGGCTTATTCAGAAGTGCTACTATTTCATTCAGTTGAAATGTATATCCCAAACAATTTAGATAGCCAATTTTATACATAACCTCAAAAAGTTGCCTGGTAATTAGCCTGATCCCCTGATGAACATCTTCTACTGTAGACTGCTGTTAGCATGAAAAAAAAGTGAGAGACTTCCATGTGTTCGTTAGAAAACAAAGTAATCCTCAATTCTCTTTATAAACTCATATTTATAAACTAGCAGAATTTATTCTACAACTCACTGTTTTTGATGATTTTGCTTAAAATATTGTTTGCCATGTTTTATTTTTTGAAATATAACTTTGTGTAGGAAGATTATCTTTCTATGAACTATTTTTACAGTGACAACTCTGCCACACAAATGGGAAATTTAGACAGCCAGTGGGATTTTGAAAGAACTCCAAAGCATGTAGGCATTACTCAAAATCCCAGCTCATGCTCATCTACATCCTTGGGATCTACATAGGTTTAAAAATCTCTTTGTAGCAATTGTTGTTACCACCTTGATCTTATTACAAAACAGACCTCATATGTACTGCAGAGTAATCACTGCAAGTTACAAGTGACATATGAGATGCTCGGTGTTGCTGTTTTTTTTTTTAATAGTTCTGCTGAATGTGTTAATAAAGCCCTTAAGATACAGCAGGTCATTATTATAAAGAATCTTTTACACACAATCAATTAAAAAGATATATACTATTAGGATCCAATTGGAGAAACAGTTAATAGCAAAATGCTTCTAGGCTACTCAGCTCCTGGTGCTCTAAATCAACAGCTAGGATACCACTCTTTTTTGAAACACAGCTTGGAGTTTGTAAAGCCTTAAAAATAGATTGGGAAAATGAAACGCCTAGGCGTATGTGCAAGCACACACATGTCCTCACCCACCTCCCCTCTCTACCTTCCGGAATCCAGGCTGAGTTAGATGAGATCATATTGTGGATTTGTATCTGGTGTGTTGCCAGTTTCAAAAAAGAGAGTAAAAATGTTATTTGCCTAAATATTTGGAAAACACCAAAGCTTTTCAGATGATACAAAGCTTTCATACCTTTGGGTTTTAACACACTGTACTAATGCATTATTACTGACTAGTACCTGTCAACAAAAGGAAAAAAAGCAACAATCCTGCATTCTTGGCACCATGTAGAGAAATAACAGGTTAATGTGGATTGTTCTCTTCCCTGCTCCCAATATTTATCTCTAAAATGATTCATCAATCCCTGGTTAAAATTTTATATTCTTAGTGAAACAAGGACTTAGGATGGGAAATCATCAAGTTCTGTTTGCAATTCTTCTCTTTAGTTTCTCAGGCAAAATTAGCAAAGAAAGTAAATATTCAACTTACATCTTTACCTAGATTGTGTTCTGATTTGTGCTGTGGTCCTTATTTAGGATAATATTTATTATTTCACCCTCATGTTCTTTCATGTGACCCAACAGATTTTCTTTGTTGGTAGACTCAAAACCACAAATGCAGCAGCAGAAGAGAAGAACACAGTATTCTGTGCCAAGATGGGGTAGAGTGGAGTTCTTTTCTAAACTGCATGAGGTATTCATCAAATTAGGCTTTTCATTTTCATCAGAACCTGAAATTTCATTATTAGTCTGGTTAATAGACTCTGTAAAAGACACCAGGTTGTCTGAACTTCCTAGAATAGGTACTGTACTTTCTTCTGTGCCTTCTAATAAGGTTTTGTCAGGAAGCTGTCCTTGAAACCTGAAAAAATAATAAAATCCAAAACAACTATCAAAATGTACAGTGGTTGCTTTTTGATGGGAATTTTACTTTGAATCAGAATTGGATCATTTGAGAGGTCTAGATAATAGGTTTGAAAGCAGACTTGACATACCTGCTGCTTTGTGAAATTGCATCATTAATAGCCTTGTTGACTTGTTCGTAGTTATAATTTTGGTCACTTGCGTGTTTCCACATGTGGGACTTCAGGGAAGGAGGATGGCTACATACATACCCACAGAGAGAACACCTAAAGAAAAGAAGTGGAGAAGAGATGCATTTAAAAGTTAAGCTTTACTATAATAGTAATTCATTTTTTTTCTCTCAAAAGGATGAGGAAGCAGCAAGATACACATCGATCCTCATAACTAGGTGAAATAAGTTTGCAAAATTTCATTCTACAATGTAATTTATAGAGTCTGAGAATTTAATTGGCTTTTTAGACTTCTTAAACAACTTAACCGAAGTCTTACCTATTTGGCCCGCTAAATCTGTTTAAATACTGCAAAAATGAAATAGTTCTAATGACTGCAGAAACATGGAGTACGTCTTTATGGCAGCTGGCAGGCAGATAGTGAGCTTTCTCTGCCATTGTTCTGAACCAAGCAGAAATTGTAAGAATTAGCACTGCTAATTTAAACAGAATTGATAAAACCTTTCTTGGTGCAGCATGTATTAGTTTATTTGAGGATCACAGAATTGCAGAAATTGGAAGGCACCCCTTGAGAATATCCAGCTCCATCCAGCTGTTCAAGCAGGATAAGCTAGAGCAGGTTCCCAGAGCAGCATCCAGTCAGGTTCTGGAATCTATTTGCACACTGAAACTCGTACACATGACAGTTTTGTCCATAAAGTGGTCCATCATCAGGCCCAGGTAGCACAAATTCTCTATCTCCCTATAAAACAATGTCCTATAAGGTATGCTGTCTTGTTCTTCAACTCAGTTTGAATTTTATACATACAATTTAGAAAAAACAACATCCTGAAAAATCCTAGTTATTAAACTGTATTTATCTTTTGAGGAACAACAGTTTGAGAAATACTTTTCAAATTTTAGTTGTATTTTTTTGGTCCTCTTAAATTTAATTTACACTTTTAGGATGCAAGGCCTTTATGTATACAATTCCCATTACTTAGTATAGGAACAAGATTTCAGCATACACTTCAGTAAATTAAACAGAACTACGAATGCTTAATGCGGGTAGTAATTCAGTACATCTTTCTTTTTCCCAATAATCCAATCTCTCTTTCTAAAAGCAGCTGCAAATTCAGACTACTAATGGCAATCACATAAATACATAACAGGATTCAGGACAGAACAAAAAATGTTTCCTCCTCCTGTGCAAAACAGCTGAAAAACCTTGAAAAGTAAATATTTGTGTAGCGATATATTGCATACTTACAGACACAAAAAACCTAACAAATCCCACAGGACTTTTTCCATCCATGAACATACAACAGAGGAAGCATTTTTTGCAAGTGCTTCTGAGATGATACACTAGTTCTTTTGGTGTGAAGGAGAGGGATGATACTAGATGACATCACTCCACTGCCGCCTTTATGTAGGAAGATAATTCTGTCCTGCTGCGGAACAACAGGCATGTCCTTCTAGCCCAACTTGTCTCTATTACTTGATTTACAATGCACATACCATTTTTCCCTTTGCCTTCTAATTTGAAGCCTTGTTAATAAAATAGATGCTTTCAAAAACGGACAACTTCACCCTCAGATCTAAAATCTTAGTATTTCTGATAACGCTTTTTCAAAACAATGCCACCATTAAAAGTAAGATAAAAGGCAGACCTCATTGTTCACTTATGGATAAAACTAGACCAAAATGAGATTTTGCAAAAAACAAACTTAAAAAAAATAATGCTGAATCCATTCTATATGCATATGCATTCCACTGGTGTTTTATTACGTGATGTTATGTAATTTTTTCTGCACAATTTGTACATCTGGACTTAATAGGTTGATACATGGTGAATGGAGCAACAGTTCAGTGTTTTTTAACCCCTTTTAATTAGTCTTTTTTTTTAAACTGCATTAATTTAAACAGCTAATTTACTACTAGATTTACTTTGCTGAGAGCATGAGCTAAATGCTGTTGACTGCTTTAGCATATATCATCAAAGACAAAAACTCAACAACTTTTAGTCTGATGCTCTACACTTCATGATCATTATCTAGAATATGACATATATTAAATGAAATGATATTATGGGTAACATAATAACCACTCGTATTACTTTTATTTAGTAATGATTCCAATCTGGACTCTTACCAGGGTTGTGCCTAGAGTAGGATATTAAACAAAGCCAGAAAACATTCCTGGACACTGGAATGTAACAATCTGTGATTGTTAGAAGTGGCTTTGGCACATGCATTCTCCCAGACAATTCTGAGCACGCTTTGGTAGGTAACACAGTCAAGAGACCTCTTGCAATAAGCAGTTTATATGCAACTATGCCATTTTGGAAAGAAAGAGGGATGTCCCCCATCAAATCTCTTTCCTTCCCTCTTTCAAAAAAAAAAAAAAAAGTCACTGGAACAAAGAATGCATCTAGGAGGGAAAAGAATATAATCTGAACTCTGCCTTATATCTTGAATACAAAATCACTACTACCACAGCTTTTTGCTAAATCCAAACTGTTACATACTTGTACTGTTCCATTAGCTGCACTGCCTGATGCTCCTGGGGGTGACGCCTCATATGGCATTTCAAGCTATTCATATTTGTGGTGGCGAAGTCGCATACTCGACATCTAAAGAGACAACAACAATCTGACAATTAACTGCTAGCACTATTCCAGCAATAAAATCTATGAGAAAGCAAAGGTATCTGGAAAGACTGCAATTAAAGGCTAACAACATTTACAGAAGTCTAAGTGATGACATTTAACTTCTAATTTTTGGACCATGAGAACCTTTTGCAATCCCCAGACGTCTCCAAAATTAGTGCTAGAATCACTACGTAGACAGATCATGTTCTGTCATCACATCCACCTCGTGGGCCTTTTCTGAAGCTGACAAGCATTATGATCTGTAATGGATGCTCTTGAAGCAGTCATGATGTAAGCTGCTTGGCTATGTTATGCAAAAGCAAAATATGACCATAAAAACTATAGGGAGACAGTGCACTTAGAAGTGAGTACTGTCCCTTAAGAACATGTGTTCTACTTTGTGAAATAATAGACATTTCTCATGACATTATAAAAGCCAAACTCCTATTAAGTAATAAAACATCTAAGTTTCAGAGCATTATAACTGAAGTAAAAGTCATGGACTAGATCAACACATTTAGAATAAAGTGCCCTAAGACAAAGTGTGTCTCATCACACTCAGATTTTATTTTTTTGACTGCTGTCACGGGATCTTTTCACAAAAATAATGCATAAAACAGTTCTGATCTGAATCAGGATCCCTGGATTTGGATCCCAGAGTCCTTCACAAAGTACTAAGCTATGCATAAATATCAATATATTACTACATAAGCTTCCTATATATAACATTAAAATAGATCTAATGGAAGTCATCAGAATTAGCTAAAATTTTGCATATTTATCAGGATTTCAGTTGTTTCTATTTTCAAATGGTAAAATGTCCAGTCATTACTAAATTTGGCTTACAGGGCAAAAAAGATTGAGACTGCAGGACATTTAACTTGAAATTACTCACTTTATTATTGAAAGGATTTAATTTTGCAGTATTAAAATCCAGGAGGTATCAAATCTCCAAAACGCATCATTAGAGGCTATATAGACAGTTTAATTTCCAACAATTTTTGTTAAATAAGTAATAAAATATTTGTGTGGGCACAAAAATAGCTGCAATGCAGTTAGGTTACTATCTGACATTATGAAAGGTTTAAGGAATACATGTTTCAAAATGAGAAATACCATGACTACTGGATCTTTACAGTTTTTAGGCTGTGGCTTGAGTATCCTACCAGGTCTGCAAATGTATCTAAAGGGCTTGTGCAAAAATAATAAGAAAAGCAAGCTGGATGAGTAGGCTTAAATGTAGTATATAGCAGTCTATATCACCAATGGAAAAATTTCAGTGGTTCCTTGATCAAACAGGCTAGCTAGCACTAACTCAGAAGTTAGCAAGACACTACAGATCTGTTGTTCCAACCCCACCAAGTAACAAATAATGGCAATAGGGAAGATTCTGAGAAAAAGAAAAGTCTGTTTGTATTCCACACTTGTTATCTGAGCAAACATCTTGCAAATTTTTGCCAGTGATACTGGCTGTCACTATAATGCATAAATCAAAATAAAATGTTCTCTGTTTTATAATTTAGCCAAAAAAGAAAGGCTCTGACTGAGCTCAGCATTTTCAGGTGTTGAGTTTCCAGAATTTGTGCTAAAAAGATAAGAATTGTATTAACTCACATCTATTTTCTAGCCACTAGAGAGGGACAGAGATCCACAGCAAATAAGCAGATTTAAATTGCAGGAATTTATGCAGTATGCTTTATTTTTTCTGCTGAGGAACTGAACTATACAGTATTACAGCCAATTTTGGATATCAAAGTTTCTACATATATCCATGTAACATCCTTTATAGAAAAGCTGTATCTTATCCTAAATGTTTGAAACCTGTAAAAAAGGTAAGGGGGCTGGGAACAGGACAAAAGGCAGAGCTCTTCCAAACTGAATAAGCCAATACATTATGAACACACCTTGACTCCTACCTCCTTCAAAAAGAAATGTGTATCTTGCTGTTTGCCTTCATGGCAATGGAGAACATTTTGCCAGAAGGCAAATCCAAAATAAAGTGTTAAAGGAGTTTGCTAAATATATATTATTACTAGTGGCCAAAGTTCAATATTATAAGGTATTTGCTTCCCTTTGCACATCTGGATGCTTCAAACTGAAAACAAGCTGTTCACATAACATCCTGGAGATTACAGCAAATCTTAATTAACTAGTTTGAGTCAAACAGTAAGTGTGTCTCCTTCAAAGCTACAGTAAAATTACTGCATTGACATTCTTTAACATTAACAATATCTTTGAAATTCAATGAGCAGTACAGTAATCTATTTAGTTAAAATAAGCAGTCTACGAGCCTAGTATTATTTAGCAATAACTGAGACTCTTACCTGTATGGCTTATCAGAGTTATGAATTCGTCTGTGATTTCGTACGCCAACGTAAGTTGTGCTGGTGTAGTCACATACATCACATCTATACAGTTTCTGAACTGAAGACTTACTTCCTACATTAAAAAAAAATACAAAATTTTAAAGATTTGCATCCAGCATTGTACAAAGTTCTCAGATGATAATTTCAGCAGAGCTGAAAATTATGAAACATGAATTAACTTTAAAGATAATACTTTACTGGAGCAAACTGGCAATGGACATAGAGAAAATAATGGTGTATTTTGTTTACCACGCTGTTCTGCATTTGCCCTACCATTTACTGGAATTATTAAAATTTAAGGAAGACACATTCTTCCTCTCCATGAACACTTCTATTCTTCCTCCAGCGGGCTCAAAATCCTGGGTTACAGCAAAAGTTGAAAAAATGTGAGAGAATGAATCAAATGAAGAAAAAAAGATGGGCATTGACAAAGGATAAGTTTCTAACTGGCAAATATAGGAAAGATAAGCAAAAGGTCTTGTGAAGCACTCAGACTCTTTTTATCATCCACTTTTAGAAGGATCTGAGATGACTTAAAAAAAAAAAAAAAAAAAGATCCTGACCAGATGTATTAAAAAATAATTTGAAACTTCTCCAAATTACTGAAAAGCAATTGCAATAAAAATCGTTTTTTCTTCCATAATGAAAGAGACTCTTGAAAAATTAATGGTTGCAGAGACAAAGGCTAATGACTAATTTAAGACAGGAAAATGTGCGCCCGCAAGTGCACAGTTTGAATATTTCTGGGACATGACTTTGTAGACTTTACCAGTCCTATTCCTCCTCCCTCACTGAATAATGTAACTTATCTCAGCTGAAATATTAACGTTTAGGAGGAGGGATGATATTTTCATATGGGTCTTCTTCCCACTCCAGCCAATCATGCAGCCTTCACACAGTCCTCAAATGAGATAATAGCAGAAATACAAAAGAACAACAGATTGAAGCTGTTTAAATCAGCACTACTGTCAAAAGAAGTATCAAATTAACATCTAAGGGCTTCCTTTCTGCATCTAACCTGCTCAGTAACCTAAGTTTTAGAATTCTGCTCTTCCAGTTGCAAGTAAGTTGTTCAAGTTCACTTCATCTTTATACAAATTCCTATTAGCTGAGTGAACAGTTAAGCCATTAATCTCAGTTATGTACAGAAGCTTTGAAGGAATTGATACAGATCTTTGGAGAATTTCTCTGATGGGTACTTTAAAGTACATCCCAGGACCAAAATAAATATACGGTTCATTGTGTAAAGTGTGGGAGACAAAATAAAGCTCATATCTTGCAAGAACTTCCATAACTCTTCATGCTCCTATGAAGAACATCTCCAGCACAAACCATCACTTTGTATTGTGAAGAGCTACTCAAAAAATTAGCATTTTTGGTTCAACATTTGAAATCATTACATAGGGAATGTAGGCCAGAGTTATTCTGAAGAATACACAGTATGTCATATAAAATAAAAGAACAATTAGAATACACAAATAGTTTGAAACAAAATTTAATAATCCTGCATGTACAAAGATAAATAAAAATACTTCTCACTTTTTACTTCAAATTTAACATGTCAAATTGCTTACTCACCTGACATTTAAATAAAAAAACAATATGGAAGTAATACTTAGCGTGCACTCTGCAATTCAACATTAATGTTTTCAAAGCAAAATATATCTATATTTTTTCTACTATATACTCTCATATAGCTTTTAAAAATTTATTGCTGTTTAAAAAATATTTAATGCAAATTATCAAAACATTCTTAATTTTACCCTTGGAGACTGCAGTTATTCTTTCA
>JAOWBP010004096.1:2641226-2652822 GCA_028571105.1 Tragopan temminckii | reverse complement strand
ATTTGGATGATATAGAGCCATGTAACCTGTAAAAATGAGATTTTTATGCCTGCAAAATTTTACAGTAAGCTGCTTTTGACTGGGATTAAGCTGTTAATTTGACAACATTTAAGGTAGCTAATTAGTCACATTAATTGTTAATTTCAGCTGACATGGACAAATATAAGGAAAATAGTTCAGTAACTCTTAAATAAACCATATTATTGTGGTATGTAGTCACCATACTAACATCTGGTTATGTTAATACAATCACTAATATTCAAGTCAGCATCAAATTTTGAATGAAATTAACCTGAATTACTCTTCATTCTATCATAACATTTGTTAAATTTAAGTGAGAAGCTTTTTCAAATTGTGTACTAATTGCAAGGGCTAAAATCTCAGCAGAATTGTACACTGGCATTGAATTCAAAGACAATGGTTTCATCTTCTATATATATCTTCTATATCTTGTTTCCTAAGATCTTCCTAGTGATATTTGCTTTACTTTTGGTTCATTCAGTTTGTGGTGAATTTCAATATTATTTTGTGCTGGACAATAGTTTATGATAGATAACTGTTTCTCCTGAGCAGTCCTGTCTACCTTTCTCTTTCCTTTTGTGGTGCAGTGCCTGTACCTAGCTTTCAAACAAGGATGTACAGAAGTTCAAGTAAAATTCATAAACTCTTATGACTTCAGCTCAAAGATTTTTTTTTCCTGGCCATTTCCATAGGACATGCTCAAGTTGTGGTATTAAATAAATGTTAGGATGGTGTTTAAAAGCAGTCCCCTTAGTAATGTCAAACTGTAGCAATGTCTTAACAAAATTAGATGAAAGTTCAGCAACATAAGTTAACTACATGAAGTGAAAATCAGCTGGGAAAAAACAAACACACAAATGATGTATATTTTGATTATTCACTTTTTCACTTAAAATAAATGTGCTATGATTATTCAGAAGCAGAAGGGCATACAGGCCTTCTGGTAATACTTCTAGAACGGTTAGTTTTATCATAGAAAAGAGAAAAGTTTGCTTATTTCCAAACATGATTTTACCTTTGCTGTGGGAAGTATGTCAAAGCAGTCCAGTATGAATAATGCCAATGCTTGTATCAGCATCATAAACTGATTAAATTGCCAAGTCAAGCTAAAGAGGAAGGTTGCTACAAATACAGCCAGAAGCGTCAATCTCTAGGAGGGTGGAAAGAAGATTTATTTAACATTTACTTTCTTTATCAGATTATTTAATTTGGTTTTAAATCCACTTTTAAAATGAGAATTCATGCTCTCTAACTGCAGTAACTACTTGCTTGAGTATTTTTGGAGCTTCAAGTACTTGTATTTATGCTATGTACACATACACAGTATATATAACAGCATAATTTGTATATATATTTTGTGTGTATATATACATATGTATATTCACACAGACATATATTAACTCCAGTGCTAGAAATGCTTTTAAAGTAATTTTCCCAAAGTTTTACAGGAATATTTCTGATAGTAGTTTTACTGTGTTGTACTTATAAGAAATACTCACTTCTTGAGCTGGCTGCAAATGACTTCTGAATAGGTATGTGATGGCTGCGATCTGAACCGCAAAGAACGGCAGGGCCCAGTTTTCTCTCAAGGGGATGGTGAATTCTACTCTTGTAGTATCTACTCTGTAAAAAACAGTTTCGTAAAGTTAAAGCAAACAGAGCACCAACATTGGTGACAGAAAAGTTGAAATGATGGGAGTGTTTTGTGGTGTTTTAAATACGTAGGCTCGTTAATCTAGTTCCTTAAACATTCCTCTGAAAAAATTGTGAAGACTCTGCAGATCTACAGATTGTTTCTGTGACTCAAGTGTTGTACTTAAACTTCACTTACTGTTAAAAAATTTGTAGTATGTATTAAATCTTACTGATAAAACACTGCCTGGTTAACTTAGAAATAAACAGAGCAACCCCAAAGTGCAGCGTCTGGAGTTTAAGTCACAAGTAATTCTACTTTGCCTTTTGGTTTCTGTAAAAGCACATATCAGAATGTTAAGCCATTGGATTCTTCAGTGTGAGCCTAATGCACTGGATCTTAATGCTGCTAAACTAGTCAGAAACTGTAGGTAAGTTTTGCAATACTCTAACATAAAATCTGTGTTACACAAGTTAGGAAAAACTCCCCAATGGTCAATCATTATAAAAACTCGAAGTTTAAAATAATAAAAATTCTCTTGTGTAGAGAAAATGTTTGCTAATTGCAAAACAGGCAACACACTTGAGACATGCTTAGTTGCATGGCAAAGGTACCTAAAATGCACTACTCAGATGTACTTCACTTGGTGAGTGTTTATCTGAAATCAATTCCATGTACTTACTCTATCTGCATAAGTGGTAACAGACATTGTTTTTGAATTATTAGAAAAAAAGACAAGTCCGTTCCAAAGCTTTTCTAAGTGAAAAAGATGACATTATGAAATAAACATGTGAACACATTGCACATGTTTTTAAATTACTTTCACCTTAGGAGAAATAACACTCATTTTAACAATACATACACATATTTGTTCTGGAATGGATATGTTTGCAGATAAACTTCTTCAGAACTGCTGATGAGCATACCAAACATTTCTGACAGAAGTGACACTGTACTTTTATTTTCTTGCTTGTTACAGAAGACAGCCCATGTCACTAGCTTTAGCTTTGTTCTAGTAGTTCAGTGCCTGCTTAAAGCCAGTCCCTCCTGTTTCTCTCTGAATGGAGAAATGGTGACAAAGAACTAGGGTAGTTCAACTGACAACTTTTTTTTCTTTTTCTTTCCCCTAAGTGCTGGAAATGCCTACAGGAATAAGGGAACAGAGAAGCTGAACTTAGTGTGATGATCTTAGGCTGTTGGAAGAATCCTTGAAGGCTGGCTGTGGGATAGTAAGGTGAGA
Source organism: Tragopan temminckii (assembly GCA_028571105.1). Classification (NCBI taxonomy): domain Eukaryota; kingdom Metazoa; phylum Chordata; class Aves; order Galliformes; family Phasianidae; genus Tragopan; species Tragopan temminckii. Next base: position 2,649,928 of record JAOWBP010004096.1, on the reverse strand, counting down.
CTTGAAGAATGTATAAATGGATGTCTTTTAGCACCTAGTGGACCTTAGGCTGGAAAAGACAGGGTACGTCATTTGCAGATTCAGACACATCTGAAAGATGTAGTCTACTCTCTGAGATCAACTCAAACCAAAATTTTATATTCCAATTTCTTGAAACTTTAAAATTCTAGTCCGCATTTTCAGCTCATTTTTTGATTGCCAATTATTTTCTATTATTTTTTCCATTTTCTGGCTAATCTGGAGAGGAGCTGTCTAGTTTCAATTTTCCTCTAATTGATCATGCATCTGAAGGTTTAATGCCCTATCGTTGACATGAGGTAAAATTTTAGAAGAACTGAATGTTGACTCTCACCTACCTGTTGGTAATATACCAGCAAGCTGCCAACAACCCTGAAAGCCATGTTCCACTAAGAAGCCAGCTTGTTACATATAGAGCAATGACATAAACTGCCTGAAGTCCAAACAAAGTGTAGATATAAAAATAAACAGGCTCTAGGTATTGCTGTAAAACACAAGAACACTGATGTTGTCATAAACACTTGGGGAGGGGATTATACTTAATATGAATTAGATTTTGCTTTAATAAATTAAAAAGGCATTAGAAATGTTTCTAATTGGAAAAAAAAAAAAAACAAAAAAAAAACAACAACTGAAAAGGAGAGCTATGATTCACTGGACAATCTTCATAATGCACTTACAATCTAAAGCCATAAATAAATGCCTACCTGAATTGGAAGAATCCTATACAGAATGCTGAGAAACACCTCCTGGTAAACATTCATTCTTTCAAGTATGTTAATTGTCCTCACAGATTCAGTTTTATTGTCATATACTAAACCATGTAAACCTTAATGATAAAGAGAAATTGAAATAGGAGATTGTCATTTTTCCCCCTCCATCCTCATTTGAACAGTGAATAATTTTTTCATAGGTATTTTAGGATCTTTCACCAAAACCTGCAAATGTTGAGCCAAGGATTCGGATCATACTGTCTCTAAATCATTATGACCATCTGAGGTCTTCTAGAATATGAATCAGAGTGCTAATTCAAGTACTATGTATTTAGTAATGTATAAAACATTAATTTCAACACTTAGATTCCTAATACAGAATATGTGATTTGTACTGGTTTGTAGTGAACCATTTTTGTCACTACTTTGAAGGCATGTGATGTTAATATTGACAAAAAGTGTAGAATAAGCAAAATTGTGAGAGAGCAAGTTAAAAATCTAGAAAATATGGCAGTCACAGTAAACCCACTATTGCACTTGATTTGCTTTTAAAAGCTGCTCATTGTGTCACTTACTATGTATTGGTGTACAATGTAAAATTACCCCTTCCCACAAATAGCTCATCATGTAAATTATATAACAAGACACAAATAATAATGAGAGTAATGCGCTGAATAAAGCAGCAAGGCTGAAACCTGAACAAATATGAAAGTTGTCCCTCAAGGTGGAGGTGTGGCATAGAAACCAATGGACCACTGTGAAACAGATCACGTCCATATCTTAGTGGCTCCCTGGTGGATAAACAGAACAAATCTGTTTCCAGTACAGTCATTACACCATCTTTCAAACCTAAGGCATTCCTTGTCCTCAACCATATTTGAAAATATGTTAAGAACAGTCTGCTGGCAACATGAAGTAAAACTTACTTCACAGTTTACAATACCTTGCTGGATGGAAGCAGCCTGAATCATCTGTTTGTAGTAGGAATAATAAAGTCCACATTCTGTTCGGAATGAAATTTCTCTTTCAACTTCCTGTAAGTGAAAGTTCAATAATAAATTCAATTTCTATTTGCTTTTCACAGTAACATGAAGCAGCCAGTTTTTTTCTTCCATTAAGTCAATCTGATTAATTAGTGAACTTTGCTACCAATGACATTAAAGTAACCTACAGATGTGGCCTTCTAAAATCTTGATTCAATGAATTTGACTGGATACTCATCCAATCCATTACTGAAGTGCCAATTTTAGAATAAAAAAATTATTTCAGATTTCAGTATGAATAAAAACTAGAAACTCTCATTCTATCTACATGGGAGAAACTCCCACAGTTCATTCTATTAAACTTAGTTTAAATAAAGGTAAAATAAATACACAGTTGGGTGAGAGGCAGATGCTGGAGATCCTGATGCCTCTGTTAACAGTAGTGATGTATATGACTTTTGTGTTACTGATATGCAAATCTGAAACAATTTAGGTATTTTGCAATTTTTGTAATATTCAGTGTTGGATAGGTGCAGTGGCCAACAGCTGGAGTTTAAAACTGTATGTGTGCTCCATGCAATGTAATGTTTTTTTCCAGATGTGGATATCCTGTAGTGTTCCATGCCTTTGCCACCATAAGGCTTGATTAAGTCAGTATGTTATACTTGGGACTACAACATAATCCCAACTCTGGGATCTCAGCTGGCAGGGTATGCTGCTGCCCACTTGCTAAATGCTGTTTCTTGTTGGAAGCCAGCTGTTTGTTACTCTCATATTATTATACTTAAATTTTGGGTAAAAGGAAAACTGACTATTTACTTGTTTTTAGGCATAGGTGGAGTTATTTTTTAATCTAAAATATTCAAAGCATCCAAGTTAGGTGCACCTCAAACTCTGACTTTTTCTTGGCTGATATTGCAGCAAGTGGGGTCAAGTGAGGCACGAAAGTTCTCCTAGATAAAACTAGTCAGAACAAGATCTCTTTTTTGTTTCCTTTTATTAGTTTATCAGTTGTGAAGATTTGATGAAATTTAACAAATTCAGATGCTTGGGTGACCACGTTTAACCAAGATAAGACTACATGAACAGCTAATTTGATGAGAAATAATAGGCATCTTTTAGAAAATTATTTTATTAGCAGTTATCATTTTAGTAGTTTATTGAAAAGCATTCCTGCAATTGTCTCTGATAAACAGTCAATTAGAAATGGTTGATATCCAGATTTGAAAATCCAATGAGATTCCCATATGTTGTGTAAGCAAGACATTCATTAAGGGCTTTGGTTGAGATTTCTGAAGATAATCTCATTAATTCAGGTTTCTTTACAAAAGAACATTACTGAAATAATAGAATGATACTGTTTTCTGATATTTTTTATGAATGCCATTCTGGTTAAAACAACCGTGCATAGAATCCTAAGACCTTTACATCCCTGCATGGTCCCATTTCTTCTGCTGGCACAGAATCCATACTATTTCAGAGCTAAAATAAAGTTAGACAGAAAATCCCCTACTTCCACTACTTCCCACTACAGAATCTTATCTCAAAATATGTTTTTTATTGAAGTTAACTTCACAAAATAAATCAGTATTAGTTCTGGTCTGAGAAAAATCAACAGATAAAAATGCATCTGATTCAAAACAAGTCCACAATTAAACTTTCCAGCTGCTCTGCAGCATACAAATTTTTATAATATCAGCAGAAGAAACTAACATTGGCACTGAATAGTAAAAGCAACATACTTAGCAAAAAGAGAGTGCTGCATTTTGAATGAGCTCTACTTTCACATTCATCACTACTGAAAAGTTTTTAATACCAAAAAAGCGGCTGATTCTAAGTCTTAAAAAAAAAAAAAAAGAAAAAAAAAAAAGAAACGTTAACATTTGGAATTTATTAGGGGGGAGTGTGTAGTCACAGAGGGGGATCTAATTAGCAAAAATGCATTCAAACATGATTAATTTGTAATCCTGGCACCAGCTGCATTCAACCAAATGCTATACTTTATGAGACAAACACTAGTGAGTATTTACATCTGTTTCATGCTAAGATAACATCTGTTTTATTCACTCACAAGACTTTTCCAGTTTTACAGCAATTTATACTTTTCCTAGTACTCCATGTCAATAAAAAACATATAGACTTATGGGTAAGTGTTGTAAGAGCATGTTTGCCTTAATGTAGATTCAATTTCAAAGTGCTCAAAAAAAAAGTCACCACTATTAGGAGAAAAAAAAATTCTCTAGGATACATATGGAGTTGTATATAATATTAATTTATGCAATTTTATTCTAATAATATTAAGCATTCAAAACAAAATATAAAGGTCTCTTCCTCTCAAGGGCAGTGCAAAATTCTAGAACTCAGGTTTCCTCAAGCTCCTTAGCCAAGTCATTCAGAACACTGAGCAAACAACCAAAGTTTTAGTTGAGTTTTTTCACAAATAAAGAGTACAAGGAAAGCTCTAATATATATATATGTATTTTGACAAAGCTAAAGCATGGTTTGTGTTACTGGAAATATTTTTTAGCTGTTCAATTTAGGATCAGAAAGATTTGAAAACTTCCTCAACTGTACAACCCAATGCAGACAGCTGCTATCAGTGTTTCTGGTTGCAAATCATGCCTTCAGCAAACATATTTACTCCATATACATGGTCTCTTGGCCAGTTAACCTCGCTTCCATCTGTTAGGATGGCATGGTTCCACTTAGATCATACTTTCAATTCAGAGTAAATGTACCCAACAACCACTCAGTGTGTACTCCTTTGGAAAGATACTACAAAAGTTCTGGACTGCCGTTTTTTTCTGCTTATGGCTCACGTTTGATTTGTGAAGTTCTAATTAGCTGGCTACCAGTTTCTCCACTTTTTCTCATCTTTCTTTTATACTCAATGTAAAGAGAGACAATGCAAGCACTCAGAGAAGGAATCCCAGTCTTCTTATCCTACATGTCTGAAAGACTTAAGATATGTTACTTTTATTCCTGGGCTCTTCTAAGTAGTCACATTATTAAAAGAAAATTGAGTACCAGAAGACTAAATGCTTACTCAAAAGGAATGAAGAACAAATGAAAACCCTGAAATGGTTTGTGTTACAGTACTCATTTGCTTTGTGGCCTTGGCTCATTCCTGTTTAAGGCTTCTTCAGAGTTTGCATTTGAACAAACAATGACAGCTGACAGAAAAGATGATAAAATTCCTCCCTGTTCTGTTATTTTCATAGTAGAATGTTTCCAAAAGACTTTACTTGAGGTGCACCTTCAGTAAATATATCCAGTGATCTAGCTGTAGACATCTGTTCGTTGCAGGGGAGTTGGACTACATGACCTTTAAAGGTCCATTCCAACTCAAAGAATTCTGTGATTCTATATTCAAAGAAAGATGTCAGTGCATACAGCACAGTATTACATGTACAATACAGCAGCAGTTGTTTCAGTAAGTGCCACTATTTTTATTTTCACTGCGTATGTGTGTCTTGGACAGGAAAAGTGCCTAGGATAAAAAAATACACATATTGCAATACAAGTATTTCAGTTAAATATAGTTGTTCCATTATACATGTAGACCTAAAAAAGTCTACTTATTTTAGACATCTTCAAAGGAAAATGACTCACCTAATTCTTTTCACTGGTTAAATTTAGATGTGTGTACAGCTGTATTATTTTCCCATAAAATGATTCTAGGGAGAAAACCAGTCAGAGCTGGCTTCCCTACATTGTAGATGTTGGTTTGACATTGGTAAATGTTTGAAATATGTTCTGAGTTTTGCACATTTAGGATGTTCTTCCATAAAATTAGTATTGATTAGTAAGGGACTGCTTAAATTGCATTACAAGATCACAGCATAATTACAATTAAAGAATTATGTGCCAAGATTTTGCATATTGTTTTATCTCTTTGTGGTGCTGGTAGTTTTGGATTGCTTTGGATGCATGAGATGATTATAAAACAACATACAGTAGACTGTTAAACTTTCTTCTAGATAATGACAAGTTGCTGAAAGAACCATTGCTATTCCTGAGGTAGGAAAGTAACGGCACAGTTGTCTAGCAGTGTATTTAGAAGAAAAACAGTTGAATGGCATTAACAGAAATGACTGAGGATATAAAAAGCTGTGAGGAGGGAGGTACAGCTCCTGATTTTACATACCAAATTTAAAAAAAAACATTGAAATATTCCATGCTTCTGAACAATTGCAAGATAAGTAAATGAAATTTCAACTAACACTCTTATTAATGCTCTATGAAAACAAATGTTACCTTAATATTGGAAAACCACAGGTCATTTTCATGCAGTGTAGCAACATAAACAGAAGTAAGAAGTCCAAGAAAGATGGCAACAATTCCACCAACAGTTAGTGAAAGTGTATTCCACAGCTTTCCACCTGTATGATCTTGGAAGAGAAATATTTGACTGTGTAACTGCGAAGTCATAATTCAACTTCAGTAAACTTTGGAAACTCATCTATACGCTGTCTGTGCTAGTATAATTTACACTTCTTAGGCAGCAGGACATTGGATTTTTAGAGCTCTTTGTGGAGATGTGTCTTTACTATTTCATGCAGGACCTAAGAATACACACAAAGCGAAATAAGATGTGCCTTAACTGGAAATACATAGTTAGAATTTAAGAACACAACAACTCTATACAAATAGAGAAATAATATATCTAATCTGTAAATCTAAATTGAAATATCCTCCAGGGCAGCATTTTTAATTAAGGCTATACAAGATGACTGTTACATCACAAAGACATTGAGATCTTCAAACTTCTTAGTATAGCTGCCAGTTGGTTTTTTTTTTTGGGGGGGGAAGGAGGAGTGTATTTATTTATTTTTATTAAAAAAAAACTTTGAAGGCTCAGAAGTCTCAGTAAGCACTCGCAAGGAGACCAAACAGTGGCCAAAGCAGCCTTTGATGATAGCGTCAAGCTTTGAAATGCAGATAATCTCCTTTTCACATCAGAATGAGATTACAGACAGAACAAAGGGAAGAAAAGGCTGCGTCTCCAGGCAGCTCAAGTATTGTATTAGTATTGCACTGTACACATTGTATATTTACATTCATGATTTTTTTTAATGTTGATATAAGACTTATGGATTTTAGTGATCTGGAATTCTGTCCCTTAAATGGCTATTTCATACTGTGTGTTGCATCTACATAAACAGTAGCAAATACACAATTCAATGGAGCCGACAGTAACATTGTAGCCTAAATGTACTTGTGTGCAAGCAACTGAGGTAACTTTCGTCTACCAAAAATACACCTACAGGAACATTGAGAATTTAGATCAAAAAGTTCCTTAAACTAATAAAACCCAAACAATACCAAAAACCAAAACTCTGAATAACTCTGAAGTTATAAATCCAAGGGACACAGTTAGTACTTCGTTATTTAAACAGATCCTCAAGTGAAGACATGTAAGGTCTCTCTTTTAAACTCATCTAGTCTGTTCTGTACTACAGGTGAGAGTTTGCAGTTAAATTAATATTTCATGTGCAATTTGCTTATACTTTAGCACAGTTTGTCAGAGGTCTTCAAATTCTTTTGTTACTGATGACTTACTTTTATATCTTCAGGAACCTTTGATTGCTATATGACATCTGATAGCATGTCACTATTACTAAACAGACAGAACAGTTTTTACTTGAAATTAAATTTAAATTAGGGTTTTAAAATGGAGGTGAGAGTGTTGTGCAGTAGTCTGCATACCCTTAGTCTTATCCAGTTCATTTTGGTAACAGATGTTCAAGTATGACAATTTATTTGGTATGTACCTAGTTCTAACCTATGTGTCTAGGACAGAAACCTGAAGCTAAATGCTACTAGAAAGCCATAACATTACAAGCCAGTTCATTTACCCACCAGACAGAATTTTCCCCTCAGACTTCACGTTCTTCTCCTCTGAAGGCTGATCTTCATCTGCTTCTGGGACTTTTCCACCCTTTCTCTGTCTTATGGTTGTCATGATGACAGTCACTTTATTATTCTTCAGTCTGACTCCTAGGTGGACACACAAACAGAATGCATCTTCCTATCCAAACATTCAGCTACTGCTGTATGAAACGTCTGAAAACAGAACTGTATCTTATGCCATAAGAGACTTTAAGTTACAAAACTGTAACTGAGTTGAAGTGTATCTTACCAAAATGTAATAATTCCATGTTGTCTCTTTTTCTTTTTAACAACTCAGATATTAAATGAAATTACATTTACCTTTAAATGAATTACATTCATTCATTAAATGAAATTACCCTGAATCTGCAAAGATTCCAGTTCACTTGCATACTCTTGACAAGGTTTTCAGAATGGTTCATAGTTTTGGCTGTTCTCACTTTTGGGTTTCTGACTCAAAATGCACATCAGGCTCCACTGCTTTGAAAATCATGAAGAGTGAGCCTTTCACAGAAAAAAAAAAAAAAAGCTTCTTTCAGGGTATTTTTGTGGGTACCTAAAATAGAGAGCCATTTGTTTAAGTCTTGGCTTTCAAGAAATCCCAAAAAAGTGGGCTGTGGGATGCAGAAACGTTGCCAAAGAACATGCGCTAAAAAAGACAACAGACATCTTTGATGTTTTGTACTATCAAATAAAATACGAAAACATTAAAAAAAAAAAAAAAAAAGCAAAGCAGCTAGTCATTCTTTTGCCCATTGACAGCTCTGCGTTCTGTGAGCGGTCCACCAGTGACACTGTTTCGAGCTGCCATTCTGTATTCGGGAACCGGCGATTTCCTGTCTCGCACGCACGACTGTTAACGTTCCTTGGTGTAAACACCGCTCTTACGGTTAGCGCGAGCGTGAGCGAGTAACAGCGCGTGTGATCGGAGGAACAAGCCTCAACTGCACGGCTTTCTGGCGTTGAACCAGCTTCACCTCTTTTTCCTTTCCCCAAGCCGAAAACACCTGGAGGGAGGTGAGCGTTTACCTACGGCGTCTGTAAGCAGCTGGTTTGCAGAAAGCACGATCACTCCGTAATTGGGGCAAGCTGGTCA
>JAOWBP010004096.1:2593745-2641126 GCA_028571105.1 Tragopan temminckii | reverse complement strand
ACCTGGTGTAGGGAACCTGCTTTGGCAGGGGGGTTGGACTCGATGATCTCTGAGGTCCCTTCCAACCCCTACAATTCCGTGATTCTGTGATATTACTTAGTAGTGTAATTACAGTAATAAATTAGATACTCTTTATACACTTAGTAGAAGTCCTGTGTGTATTTTTTTCTGTCTAAATTGCATAAATGATCATAATTTTGTTTAACAGCTACAGGAGCTTTCTTTCTGAAGATGCAGGCCCAAATACATTGGTAGCTACAGTCAACGCTGTTGACCCTGATGGAGATGGCGTGACCTATGATATTCCCTCTGGGAATCAAAAAGGAAACTTTGTTGTTGACCCTAAGAAAGGTAACGATGTATTAGCTCTTCACTGCGCAGCAAACGAAAGCAGACAATAAACAAAAGTATGAGCAGGCAGCATCTGAGTAGGCTGGTACAACCCTTCAAATTGAGATTTGTTTGCTTTGTTTGAAACTACTCTATATTATACCTACGTTGTGAACTGAAGTCAAAATCTGAATGCGTATTTTTCAAAGCATATGCTGAAGACATTGAATATATATGAAGGAGAGAGCTGCTTCAACTTCTTATCTTTTAGAGTTCACTTAGCATGAAATTTTGATTTCATTGCAAACCGTACTTTGCAATGTTAATGTTAGATTCAGATTCCTGAAAATATGGTTGGAGGTAACAAAAGTCTGCCACGATGTTTCTGGTTATTTTTTGGTGGAAACAGATGCACTAAAGAGAATGAGTCAGCTGAGCTGTAGCTGGTGTCTCCTTCAGCTTTGTAGGCATACCTGCAGACAAATTTGTTGTTGTATTGTCTTAATTTTCTTTTAATATCAGACCGCAGTAAAAATACCATAGAAATTAAGCTGTAGCGGCCATGAGATTTGTTTTTAAGTAGGTAAATCAGAACAGGTATTGTCTTGCTTACTAGTGAGAAAAGAAACAGTAATCCGTTAATGTACCAAAAATAAAAAAAATGCAACCTATTGTTGTCTTTACAGGGCTAGTTAGACTTCGTTCAAGCCCATTTCCAAAGCTGCAGGGGACAGAGTACGTACTTAATGTCACAGCTACAGATGATAACGCCTCGGGAGGGCCCCATTCTCTTACAAGTACTGCTCAGGTTATTGTGAAAATTGATGATGTCAACAACAACAAACCAGTCTTTCAGAAGGTACAAATATACGAGACTAGGTGGTATGCATTGGGCTGGGTAGTAAATGTTTAAGACTGCTGTCACTGCAGGTGACACAGCATATGACTGATTCAAGAGGTGATCCACTTTTTTCTCTCTTCCTGATGCCCTGATCTTCTCCATCTCTCACATCTCTTTCCTGAGCCTTATGTGCTTTGTTCTTCTCTTGGGGCTGAGCAGTCTGTGAACACTCTTTTCCTGAACCCCACCTCATCTCTGGCATTTTAGAAGATTGGGTCTAATGACCCTTTTGGAGCTTCAGTATGACACGTGAGGAGGGATGGATTAGGTGTATCTATTCAGTGGACTTGTGACAAAACATTCCAGAACAACTCTAGGGCTTCTGGTCCATTTGTGTCTGGAATTGATGAAAGAAGTGAAAGAAGATGGTGAATTAGCTTAAATGGTTAAGTACTGTGAAAAATAAATGCTTGAATATGTTTTCTGAATATTCACTGTTATTAACATTCTGTTGTCTACGAAAGTTTGATGCTGATGGCTAGTATGTTAGTGGAAAATGTTACATATTTTGGGAAGTGAGTGTTTGTATTGATTTTGTAGATCATGATTAATCTGTTCTTTGCAGTCATACTTTGTTTGGAAGACCCTTTTTGACCAGAGCATCTGTGTGGTTTGGGCAAATGTATGCACTCTTTTTTATAAGGCTTTTGCTAACATAGAAATATATTTGCATTTGGAAGTACCTGTAGCTGTACTTTCTGTCCTAATATTTTAACCAACTGGTAGTTGTTGATTTATATAACCACAAAACAGCAAAATGAAGTGTGTAAATTAAGAAACGTGCCTAAATAGTGGTTTTTGTTATGTTGTTTTCCCTCTAATATATCTGTAAGTCAAGAGGTATATGCTTGATTTATTTTATTTTATTTATTTATTTTGTAGTGTCATTATTATAGGGAACATGCTTCTGTGTTGGAAAACCAACCCTTGGGGACAGCTGTACTGCAAGTTGAAGCCACTGATGCTGATGAAGGAGCCAATGGTGTAGTGAAATATGGCTTGATGCACAGAGATGGTGTCCAACCAGCGTTTAGAATTCATCCTGACACAGGTAAAATGAATGGCAGAACTGATACTGACACATGTAAACACTGATGGAAAACTAGCTGAAATAGTGAACAGCACAAAGTCTGTTTTTGAGTTTTTTGACAGCAGGCAAGATACAGGCTCTATTAATTCCATGAAACATAGTTGCTTATCAAATACTGAGCTAGGTTTGATATTTTCCTTGAAATGTGGAAGTTCTGCTATGTAAAATAACTTGTCTGGCTTTGTAAGCAAATTAAAAAGAAATACATATTTTTAGTGCACATTATCTTGCAATATTGTTAATGGCTTATCAATGACATATCCAATACAGTAGTCTTACAGAGGACCAAGAGACTAAAATTCTCAGAAGGGCAAAACTAAATTCAGGTGGAACTTTCAGAGGGTAGAAATAAATCATTTTTATAAACTTCATCTCTTAAAGCTAGTTTGGTATTTCTTTCTTCTGAACCAAAGATGTAAGCGTATATTTAGTTTGTGTCTGCATGAGCAATTGAAGTTCTTGAGATTGTTAAGTCTCGTGACTGAAGCTTTAAACCTAGAATTCACGTTATAGTTGTATTTAACCTATTGGGTTGTATCTCAGTTTATTTGTTGATGGTCAAATAAACATCTGAATATTCTCAGATGCACAGTATTCTAACTCTGGTATTTAATTTGTTTTCAGGAGTTCTGACGACTGTTCAGGTATTTGATCGAGAAAAACAGAGGGAATATCCTGTCACTGTGACAGCAACAGACCAGGCAGCAGAACCACTCATTGGAATATGTCAGATAAATGTTATCATTCTGGACCAAAATGACAATGATCCCAGATTTGAAAACACCCGCTATGAATGTAATTGAGAGTCATTGGATAGCGTTTCAGTGCCTTGACTGTGAGCTTACCTGATGTCTAAGGTTTTTGGATTTTGTCAGTGTTGGCAGCGATTGTAGCCGGAGATGCACTTAGCTTAATTGCAGAATTGTCGTTCTGTATGGTGTGCAACGTAACAAGTACAACTTTGGCTGGGGGAACTGGGCCTGTGCGAGTGCTATGGGAAAATTCCTTGAAACGATTGCTGTTTCACTATCTGTGCTTTGCTGAGTGCACTGAGTGTCTGTGGCACTGCACAGATGTGTAAGACCACGTGGGTTTGCAGCACTGAGCAGTAACTGAATCGTTTGTTTCTTGATTAATGATTTTTTTTTTTGGTCATACGTTTTCCCATTTAATATTTATCATTCTGCATTATTTGTTGTTTTGCCTTTCCTTCCTGGTTGTTCAGAAAATCCTGCTCATTTATGGATAAACATCCACAGGCATGGATCATATTTGTAAAAAAAACAAAGATTGATATTCTCAGTTAATTAAAATATACAAATTCTAGAAAGTAGTTTCTGACATTGTGGTCCTTTTCTGAAATTCTGTTTGTTTATATTTCATCCAAAAAAATTTGTCCTTTAGTATTTTTTTTAAACACTTAAAAAAAAGTAATTTATTGTGGGAAATAAGATTTCCAAGTTATGAATATGATAATATGAATTTAAAATGCGATCCACATCTATGGATTGATAACTGCAATTGAAAATATTTGGTTTGATTTTATGGGCATTGTTCCAAGGAGGATAAAGTTATATTTTCCATACACTTTTGCTTTAGCATTTCCTCATGTTTTGTAGTAAAATGTTCATGGTACTTTAGTGAACTGATGATCAGTTTGAAATATTAGTCTGAAAAATCCTTTCCTTACATTAGATTTCCTAAGAGAGGACACAAGAGTTGGGACCAGCTTTCTCCGTGTTACAGCCCATGACGATGACTACAGCTCAAATGCTGTCATCACATACTCCATAGCAAATGGGGAAACAGATTATTTACAAATTAATCCCACTAGTGGCTGGATATTTGTTAACCAACCTATATCTCAGGTATGGTGCTTATTTTCCTTTTAAACTGGCCTTCTCAATGTGCTGTAGGAGGGACTGAGGTCGTTGCTTTTTCTTTACTGCCATGCTATCCCTTCACCTTAAAGGGTCAATATATCATTTTTAAATTAAACCTAAGTCTCAGGCTGTTTGCTTTAAACTTAGTGTGCTGAAATTTGCTAACATTTATGAGATAAAAAGTAGTGTTTACCAACAGTATTGAATAAAGAAAATAGATTTTGTTAGCAACCTTGCACCTATTTCATATTCTGAAGTCTTTCTGTTTGTGGATGTTTTTCTTTTGCACAGATTTTCTTAAGTATGCCTTTAACTACACATATTCATTTACTTTGCTAAAAAAGCTCACCTGGGCCCTAATCAAAACCCTCTGTAATGAACCCCTTTTTACTGTTCAGAGGTCATCTATAATTCGAGATATTATTGCTACAGATGGAGGCAATAGAAGCAGTAAAGTTGAACTTGTGGTAACTGTTACTAGTGCAGAAAACCAGCCTCCACAGTGGGAAAGAGACAGCTATGAAGTTGTCATTCCAGAGAATACTACACGAGATGCATCAGTTTTGGTAAGTTTAGGACACACTTGTTTGTTTATAAGGCTTTAGAGTATCTGAATGTGCTTGTTTACCTAACTGTAGTGAGCTTTTATAATGGTTTTGTGAATTACAGTGGCTGGTCATCTGCCATCCCTTTTCATTCAAAAATGCTATCAATAACCAGCATTTTTCTTTAATTTATGTGAGGATAATTGCTATTTAATTTCCTTCCCATTTGGACAACGCTATAGGTAAATGAATTCCACTGTTTTGAGTGCTGCTGTCTTACCTGAGGAGATTATTGGACTTAAAATACTTCGACTTGTCGATTTGATTTCTCACAGCAGATAATCAGAACAGTTTTACAAAATAACTCCAGAGTACATACTTTTAGGATAACATCCTGAAGAACCAAATCTGTAGTGGCTGGTAACCTTTGGGTGCAGCTGTTTGTGCCTGGAGATGTGTCAGGTAGGGTTAGGATTTGATAACCAGCAAGACTTGTCTTACTGTTTCCAGTTGAGAGCTGAGGATCTAGAAGAGTTGGTGAATTCTTTAGAAATGTCAGTGTACTTACAAACTTGTTCATTATTCACATTTTTCAAACTGTGCAGAGAATCAGAGCGACTTCTCCCCTTGGTGATCCTCGTGTGACTTACAACCTAGAAGAGGGACTTGTTCCAGAAACCAACATGCCAGTTCGTTTCTACTTGACTCCAAACAGAGATGATGGCTCTGCTTCAATCCTGGTAGCTGAGCTACTGGATTATGAAACAACAAAGAACTTTCGGCTGAGAGTTCGAGCGCAGAATGTTGCTGCAGTTCCTCTAGCAGCATTCACTACGATCTATATTAACGTAACAGGTGTGTAAATTCTTCAGTGATCACATGATCTTAAATCGTATTTTTTTTACTGTTCTATACTTTCCTCTTTATGTGCTCTTTCTGATGCTTTAGATGTCAATGACAACGTCCCATTCTTCACCTCATCTATTTATGAAGCCTCATTAACAGAGGGAGCTGATATTGGGACTTTTGTCATTCAGGTCTCTGCCACTGACCTTGATCTTGGTCAGAATGGTGAGGTAAGCAAATGGGGATCTGTGTTTTGTGTAATGAAATGTGCAGTCGTATAGTTTCAGTATTAAACAATGGCTAAATAGAGTAGGAGTCCTCAGCCTAGAAAGGGGGTGGCTACTATGGGAACATGAGATGGAATAAAATAGTAAATGATGTGTTTCCTGCCATGTGAAAAATGCAAATGTATTAGTAGGTATGAGATAGAAAGCAATAAATATTTCTTTATACAATATGTAGTTTAGGTGAAAACCTCCTTGCTACTGGATGCTGTATTTTTGAAAGGTCTACACAGACCTAAAATGTGATTGGACAAATTAATGAAAAAGTAAGGTTATTAGATGCTTTTGTGAGTAGTAAACTGTAGGAGGCACTCGCTACTGATTTTAGAAATCTAAAGTAGGCACATCCTTGGAAGCAAACTGAGTTCCCTCTGGGGAGCGAAAATAAAAGCTGAAGTCAAGTGCATGAAAACATACAAATACAGAAATGAGAACATAGTCCATAGCAGTGAGCAAATTCAGCTCACACATAGCTATTATGTTAGTTCCTGGAATATTCAGCTAGGTTTGAATGCTGTTGCGCAAGTACTAATGCAAATGTGCTAGTGAATTCATTAACTAATTAGACAAGACAAATTTATTTCAGGTTAATTGACTTTAACCTAGAGATTTCTCAAACTTGCGTTTTTTTACTTCATTTTCTTGGATTGAGTCAAGTTCTCAGCCATTGGTCTTCCTCTGTTTAAGTACTTCTTTAGTTACGATCTATCCAATGAAAGAAAAGTACAGATTAACATCTTGTTTTTAATCCTTTAGGTAACCTACTCTCTGTTACATGACCATAGTGGAGACTATACGTGTTTTCGCTTGGACTCACAGACAGGCTCAATATACACTGCCTCAGCGTTTGACAGAGAGAAGAAGGGTTCTTATCTTTTAGAAGTTGAGTCAGTTGATGGCTCTGAATCAGCTCGACCTGGAAAAC
Source organism: Tragopan temminckii (assembly GCA_028571105.1). Taxonomy (NCBI): domain Eukaryota; kingdom Metazoa; phylum Chordata; class Aves; order Galliformes; family Phasianidae; genus Tragopan; species Tragopan temminckii. The sequence goes on along the minus strand of JAOWBP010004096.1, from coordinate 2,634,322 downwards.
ATGGGAGGCCAAATTCTGGTAAGAAACAGTTATCTGTGACAAGCATGATTTTGCCTGGGTTAGTGTCTGAAAACAGAAACTCTGAAATGCAAGATTAACATTTAATTTCCCTTTTTCTTTTCTTTTTTTAAATTTTTTTGTCTACAACAGAACTGAACGAAATACTTAAAATGATGACTGTGATGGTCAAGCAGGCTTTTTGTTCTGAAACTAAAAGAAGAATAAGGGTTCATAGTTAGAGTTCAGAGAGTATTTTCTGCCTAGCAAAGATGCACCCATCCATAGGATACAGGACCTTGTTTGGGTCATGAAGAAGTTTCTTAAACTACTGTATTCATTCATAATTATAAAGTATGAAAGAGGAAAGTTTGAGACGGAAAATCTTATTCTCAATTGACAGCTGTGCCTAAATAAAGACTTAGTTTGACTTTTGTGGCTTAAGGACAAGAAGTTACAACTTAAAACTGTACAATTGCCATATTAGGCATCAGTTATTCATGTATTATCTCTTTAAGCAAATTGGATGTGAGATTCATTTGATATCCAAGTGCTTTTGAGTATTATTGGTGTATATATATATATATATTGTCCTCAACCCTAAGGGTTTGTTTCTGTATTGTCTACATATTAGTTTTCATTTAATATGCAGCTAGAAGTTTAAGGAATTGTAGCTGACAGAAGTGGCACAGCTGAGTATTTTAATCTCTTGTTTCTTGTCTCTCTAGACACAGCCTATGTGCGTGTTTTTATCACTGATGTGAATGATAACAACCCTGTCTTCACTCAAAGTGTCTATGAAGTAAATGTGGATGAGGATCAGGATGTGGGCTCAACTGTCATTACAGTCAGTGCTAATGATGAAGATGAAGGTAAAGCATTGGAATTCCCCATAGCTGCTTATAAAATATTAATGAGTTAATTTCAGCGCAACAAGAGATATTTTATGGTGTTAGGAAGGAAGATGTCTTAGATTTGAAAACTTCTTTGAGTGTGAACTGATCACGTGTGAAAGCTAGTTAATAGTGGAGTCATAAATCAAATGAGTCCTGTTTTATGAAGCAATGCACTAATGTGGGATGATGGGGAATCGTTTCTGTGCCGCTACAAATTTATTACATTATTTATTACTTTTTTTTATTTTTTTTTTAGCAAATGAGTACATTTTTATGTCCTAGTAAACTAAAGGTTTTGGTTTTTGGTACCCATTGTCATATCTGAAACTGAACTTCTGGGTAAGTAGTCTGGCATAGCTGCAGATTTTAAAATATCACCGAACTATAATACCAAAAATCATCAGTTATGAGTTGTGCTTCATTTCAGCATCCCATGTTTTAATGTACTTCAAGAAATTGTGGGGTTTTTTTGACACTGTTGTTAATTGACAGGAACAAATGCTAAGTTACGTTATCAGATCACCGCTGGAAACACAGGAGGAGTTCTTGGTATACAACCAGAAACGGGAGCTATTTTTATTGCCCAGCCACTGGATTATGAAGAAACAAAAATGTATGAGATCCACTTGTTGGCTTCTGATGGGAAATGGGAAGATTATGCAGTTACCATCATCAATGTCATGAATAAAAATGATGAGTCTCCAGTTTTCTCTATCAATGAGTACTATGGAAGTATAATTGAAGAACTGGATGGGTTACCAGTCTTTGTACTTCAGGTAGTGTACTTCATGCACTTTCAGAGGTTGTAATATTTCAATGAAAGAGCACAGATTGCTCTGGTACAATTATGTGAATAATAATCCAGCACATATATATTAATGTACTGTAGCTTTACTGAATATTTTTTGTCAGTTGAAGAAGAGAAATAGACTTCTATGGAAAAATAATTACAAAGATATAGTAAGCAAGATAAGCAGAATGGATCATTTGTGATCCTAAAAACCAGATCATTAACATTTTAAAGGAGCTATCAGAATAATATAGTTAAATTACCTCTATAAATATGAAAAAATAAAAAGTGATTGTAGTGTTGTAATATGCTACACTGTTATTGTAGTGTGAAAGATCTTTATCTACTCTTAATTGTGCCACCTCTCAATTGCCATCTAACGTGAACATATTAACAGTATGTCATATACTTTTGCTTGGGCTCTGTTAGATGGTGGAAGCATGCAGGATGCAATGTAGTCATTTTATAATTATCGTGCGTGTTTTCAATACTTTTTCAGGTTATGGCAAATGATCCTGATAATAATGTGGATGAAGGAGATTTGAGTTACTCATTGCACGGGCATGGAGCTGCTGACATTTTCACAATAGATGAGAACACGGGAAGCATTTATGCACACAAGATGCTGGATCGGGAAGAAAGAGCACTTTGGAGATTTGTTGTATTGGCTACTGATGAGGGTGGAGAAGGACTTACAGGATTTGCTGATGTAATTATTAATGTGTGGGATATAAATGACAACGCACCCATGTTCGCATGCATGCCTGATGATTGCAATGGGAGTGTCTTTGAAAATTCTCCTGCAGATACATTAGTCATGGAGATGAGCGCAGTTGATCGCGATGATCCAAATGTAGGTCTTAATGCTGTTTTGACTTACACGATAACAGAGAATGTAAAAAATGAGTTTGGTAGTGACATGTTCAATATCAATCCCAATACCGGTACTATCCGTGTGGCGGGGGGAGTTATAGACAGAGAAAGGACTGCAGTTTACTTTCTTACCGTTGAAGCAAGAGATGGGGGAGGGCTAACAGGAACTGGCACTGCCACCATCTGGATTGCAGATGTCAATGATCACGTACCTAATTTCACAAAAGAGATGTGGCAGGTGGCAATTCCTGAAAACAGTGCCATTGACTCAGAAATTCTACGAGTGTCTGCTACAGATGCAGACGGTGGGGAAAACACTCACTTAACATTCAGTATCATCAGGGGAGACCCAGATCAGAAGTTTTATATTGAGAATGACAAAGAATGGCAATGTGCCACTATCCGACTGAAAAAAAAATTGGATTTTGAGAAAGCACATGAAAGACAGTTTAATCTTACTATTAAAGTGGAAGATCTTGATTTTTCTAGTACTGCTGTGTGCCTGATTGAAGTTGAAGATTCTAATGACCACAGTCCAGTTTTCCATTCTCAGCTTATTCAGACAAGCCCTATTTTTGAAAACATGCCTATAGGTACTACAGTAACCACAGTGAGAGCTACAGATAAGGATTCGGGTTTGAATGGGAACATTATATATTCTATAAAGTCAGATTCGGATCCTATGAGGCAATTTGTCATTGACCAGCATGGTCATGTGATTGTAGCGAATAAACTAGATCGTGAAGTCACTCAGAAATACAGTTTAATTGTGCAAGCTTCAGATCAGGGGACACCTGCTGAAACTGGAAGTGTTACAGTTTTAATTAACTTGCTTGATGTTAATGACAACGGACCAAGGTTTGAAGCACCATACATGCCAGTAGTTTGGGAAAACATGTTGAGCCCTGACATAGTGCATATGAACCATTCATCAAAACTACTTCATGCATACGATCCAGACAGCGAAGAAAATGGGCCTCCGTTTACATTTTCATTGCCACCAGATTATCGGAATTCTTTGGATTTTTCTCTTACTGACAACAGAGATGACACTGCAACTGTAACTGCTTTGAGGTCCTTTGACAGAGAAAAGCAGAAGGTGTTTCATCTGCCAATAGTTATAACAGATAGTGGGATTCCAGTTATGAGCTCCACAAACACCTTAACAATAACAATTGGTGATGAAAATGACAACTGCCATGAATCTGGTCATAAGGATATCTATATTTACAGTAACAAAGGTAAGTGTTATTTAGAGTAATTCTGTATTGGGCTGCTAATTTTGTTATTTCAGAACAGTTTTTCTATTTTTAATGGATCTTCTGCTTCTGTGACAAGCCACAGGAGCCTGAAATGGCCATGATTTGGAACAGCTTAGTGGTTTCTTGTTCATTTCCTGTTCTTGGTCACGTCCTTCTTTCCCAGTTGTACCCTACAAGATGCTCTCTCTCTTTCTCTGGGTTGCAGTTGTGTGCTGTCTGAAACAGCAGAATAGCAATGATGGTTTGTGGTTTTCATTTCTGATACTGTGGGGTTTTTTTTAATTTTAATTTTTTAACTTCTCAGAATTTCATATGGAGTTATATTCATGTATCTTGCACTGTATTGGGTTGTGTTTGGCCTTCGTGCCTTTCTGTGACATCCATAGCGTACTCGCCTCTCCAGAAGTGGCAGAAATCAGTGGCAGGCTATGCATTATTTTAAGAATCTTGGATCGTAGCCATCACCAAATTATGCGGGAATCTGAAAATAATTATCACAGTAATGAACACTGTGGAATATGAAGTGTGCCCAAAAGCAAAAATTAAATGCAGATTTATTATAATTTATCTCAACAGGAAAATGGTCAACAACAGTGCTTGGGGAAGTGTTTGCACCAGATCAGGATGAGTGGGACAATAAAACATTTCTCTCTGAAGGAAAACTGTTCAAGTGAGGATTGTATTTGTGTCAAAATCAATAATACTTATGCTTCTGTAATTATTTTACTCACCATGTATTTCTTTATGTTCAGGATGTGCACAAAACTGGGATTATTGAGTTTATTTTTGTACTTTTGAAGTTAAGTTGAAGTACTTTGAAGTTAAGTACTTTTGAATGTATTGAACAAGAGCAAAACAAAAACAAACAAAGCCCTGGTAACTAGTCACCAAGAACTTAATGCATGGAAGGATTTTATTTTATTTTTTTGTTTTTTTACTGTAGAGAATGCAAGCTCACACCATGATGTTTGTTTTTAATCTTTACTTTTTTAAAACATACACATTCTCTAAGACCTAATTTAAAAATTGGCTGGTTTTACTGCCTGCCACTAACCATCAGAGTTGATGGAATACAAATCCCAAATTCCAAGGGGCATAATTATTTCATTAAAAGTGGAAAAAAAATTCCATGATCTCTGTTGATGACAATTCACAATTGCATTGGAAAACCGTATCTCTTTAACTTATTGGAGCTAGTGTGTTTATCAGTAGCCATTGGGACTGTTTCCATTTTAGGTTACTGCGTCATAGTAACGTTCATGGAATATTTCCATGGTTACTGTTTACTTTCCCTTTGAGGTGGCACATGAAAACTGTGTCAGATTTCATTACTGACTTCTTCCTATTCTGAATGGATGAATGAGAATCTTGAAGGACTTTGTGTGTTTCTGTCAGTTTCTGTTTTCATGTAGACCTGTACGTGATGGCTATGTTGAACTCCACAGTTACAGCAGCTCTATAGACTGCTTGCTTTGATTCAGGACAGGGAAGGTCTAGGGCTTTGGAAGTGGAAGAAACATCTTTGTATAAGCCCTGCAGATTGTTCTTTGCTGAGCTCTTTCTGGTTGTTCATTGATGTTGTTTGTGGATTCCCTAAGTTTTGATCTATAACCTTCGTAACAACATGTAAGGCCTTGTGAATTAAATTAATGAGTAATGTAAGCTCTCAGTTTTGGTTTGTTAAGTTTTCCTGATTGAAGGTTTATGTCTAGGTCTTTCAGATTAAATCAGAGAACTGGTTCGTTGATGATGGTGGATAATGCTCCTCAAGGAATATACAACTTAAAAGTCAGAGTTTCAGATGGACTTTGTCCTGATGTTATATCTACAGTACAAATCCATGTCAAAGAGCTGGAAAATGAGGCCATACAAAACTCAGCCACCGTGCGTCTCTCAGGTTTGTTTTAGTTTAGATCAGCTGCGTCTTTATTTAGTGACTTATTTTATGATTTTGATTTAGAAACAGTTGTAGGGCAGATGTATTTTCCTGTATGCTTATAAATAAGTTGAGAGATTAACCTCTATTTCATGTTTATCTATTTTTGAATTCCAAACTCAGATATCACTGCAGAGGAGTTCATTCAGAGTGGTGAACATGGCAAAAACAGATACAACACGTTCAAGGAATTACTGGCAAAAATGCTATCAGTGAAGTTTAGCGATATCATTGTCTTCGGTTTGATGAACACTGATGGAAACCAGGCAGATGTAAGATTTGCAGTTCACGATGGCTCGGCTTATTACAGACCTGAGAAACTGCATGCTGAGATGGCAGCATTTAAAAATGAGGTACGTTCTAGGTTTGTCCCATGGACTCAGTGTTTGGGTGAGTGACACATTCAAGGTATGTTTTCCAAACTTCAGACAAACTTCACTGGAAGAATATCCAGAATCTGCAGATCCTGTTTTTTGCCTCACTTGAGACAAAACATTTGTCAAGCAAGTGCTAAATTCAAGTTGTCTTCCTTCCCCATAATCCCTTGCATACAATGAGTGAACTCGGTTGCAGTAGATACAACAGGTTTTAGTCGCAGATAGGTGGCCCTGCGTGGTACAGTTCCCTGTGTTTGCTCCGGTCAGTTTCATTGTATAATCTATCAGACATGATTTCATGCTCTGATACCAATCACAATAATTCTTAGAAGATAAAGTAGTGCTGTAATACAGAGAATGTCTTGAAAGTGACAGCTTTTTGAATGTTCTAGATGCTGATGGAAATACCAGATCTGTGATTAGGCCTTATAGTAGAGGCTTGATATCACCCAGATTGAAGGTCTGCTGTACAAAGAGATGGCAGTCCATAGAAACAATCATGCTGGAAGGAATATACAGGTTAGAAGAATAGTTAAATTAGATAAGATGGGTGGAGACAACTAATTATTTTATTTAACTCATCAAGGGATAACTCTTAAATACGATGGGATGCCTCCTCTCATTTTTTTTTTTTTTTTTTTTGAAGAGGGAAATAACTGTAAAATATGTTTTCTTTCTCTTCTGGATGATACCTAACTCTCCTGCTGTCTTACCACTTTCTGCATGCCCACTAACAGAGTTACCCAGACGTAATCTATCTTGCCCCACTCTAGTTGAGTTTCATACATGGTACATCTTGTGGAAGTTTCAAGAAGGAATGCTGCTTTCCATGTGTGTCATTACAGTAGGGTCTGTATGATTCTTGGAACCAAACAGTATCTTTCTTGCAACCTGCCTGCATCTTATATGATGTTACGTAGTGTGGACTGTAGGAACCTACTTGGAGAGCAGGTTGGAAATATGGGTGCTATTCATAAAGCGTAACATCTGTTTCTTCTGCTTACATGTAGAATTACTGCAACAATAGTATGGAAGATTGCACAGATTTCAGATATTCTGTGCCATAATATATGACAGGTGAATTCATCAAAGTGGTAACGAGGGATTGCTTCACATGTTGTAGAGAAAAAGTTTAGTATTAATTATATATAACCTTTCAGTATTTAATTAATAGTTCTAGTGACTAATCACCAACAATCCACAGAAAACCAATCATATCTGAAGAATTTCTGCAGATTTTTGTAACGTTTAACTATAAATAAAGAAAATAAGTAATTAGTGCTGGGATTATTCATTGAATTGCTAAATAATTAATATGTTTGCATTACTTTCTTGGGATGTAGCTTTACAACAGCTGTTTTTATTTAGCAGTAAAAATAATCCATTCTAATCCTGTAAAGGAGCTGAGATTGTTTATATACACTCTGCTTTGCTGCAGCGGTACTACGTAGCTGTCTAAGAGTGCGTTATTGACTCCCTGCTAATGGGGATTGATGTGAGCAACAGGCACCAGAGTGCTCTGACAGGATGCATCGTGTCAACGTAACGTACATTTTTTTGCCTTTGGGGATGTGATTTCAATACATGTTATGATATTGTAGGATATTTGACAAATGATTATAAAGGTCAGTTTTCTTAGGGCTGTGAATTCAGATGACTGCAAAGTAAAACAAAACAAAAGGTTCAGTATTTATGTATTTGTTTTGGTCTTTTCCACAGCTATTTGTAAAATATTTGACGTTCGTTTTATCCTTTGAAAAAATACGTATTGTGAGCATACAGAGAAGAATCTCACCTCATGTTGTTAGCATTACATTTGTATATCTCCATTGCTTGTAACTATGCCATAGTGAGGCCTGTTGTTTTCAGGTTTAGCCACTAAATGTGTGTCATTCGGTGTGTTTGACTCTTCCTTCAAATACAAATCAAATTATGAAGCTTTGGGCACATTTTTTAATGTCAGTTTGTGGAAACACTTTTACTATATTACAAGACCTCTTTATTTGGACCTTCCAAAGCAAATTTTAATTAGTGATAAAAATAAGGAAATAGCAAGGATTAACATGGAATAAAACATAATGACCCAGGTGCTGAGTTGATGGCATTTTGTTCGAGACAGTTTGAGATGAAACAGAAGCTTGGGGTGTAAATCAGTGGGCTGAGTCCTAATTGCTGCAGACTTGTCACTGTCCGTGAATATTCCTGTTGAATGCAACCCAATGCTGCCATTTTCCAGTCTGCATCGCTATGGATGCAGAACTTAAGATATAATATCTGAGCAGGAGTTACGGTTGCTGTCAGAGTGCAGGAAGTGTGAGGTAGACCACACAGCTGGGAAGGCGAAGTATCGCTGCTGTCAGAGCTTTGATCCTGAGCACTAACATGGGTAGTATGTGGCACTGATTTAACACATGCAATATCCATCATGTCAGTGATTTAAGTTTTCAGGAAATACTCCTACTATAAAGTTCTCTGTGTAATCATGGCATTTGTTAAATCCCTTTGCTTGCCTTTGTGGACAGGGGTGTTACTAATACTCAGGAAACTAAAGTGTTCTGTTAATTTTATGATAGCTTAATTTTTTTTTTTTTTCCATAAAGGAAAGAGTGAATAAAACCATGAATAAGACTGGTAATATGTCAAACTCTCTTTTCCCTTAGATCCAGTCAGCTTTACAAGTGAGCATCTCACAGATTGATGTGGATGAATGTAGGAGCACAAACTGTAGCGAGGGCAGTGGTTGTACAAACCACCTCTCTGTGAGCAACATCCCAACGGTGGTGGATGCAGGGAGTGTGTCGTTGGTCTCTGTGACGACCACCATCAGTGCTGTCTGCACCTGTGCTGCCAGGAACCGAGTCCATCAGCCTTGTTCCTCCTATGCCCACAGCCCTTGTCTCAACGGTGGGATTTGTATTGACACTTTGAATGGTTACAGGTGAGGAAGCTTCTACTGCACCCCTTTTCTTACTTTTTTCCTTTTGTTTTAAAAGTGCCAAGTGTAGCTAACAAGATACAGCTCTTGTAAAGCAATGAGTGCAATCCAGCTGAAGGAGAAACAGAAAACCTGCGAGTGTACTGGAGTGTAAACTTTAATGACAGCAGTATCTTTACCAATGGCCCAATAATGGTTGCTTTAGTCCTGATATCAATGGAAATACTGCAAGAACAAAAACCCTGGGAAAAAATGGTGGTATTATCAACACCTCACTTTTAAGGGCATTTCATTCAATAGGAATTAAGTAGCAATTGGGCAGAGGGGAATAGAATATAGTGAAACAGCAAGCAGAAAGGGCTTCAGAAAGCACTACATGGGAAAATTTCTTTAGTGTCACATCAGCTTGCATGCAGCAGTATTCCTTTGGTGAAATGACACGTTTTATTCGAGCTGAGTTCTCCCTGCAATAAATTGACCAACTGATACTTGATGTTTCATTTTGCTTACCAAGTGAAATAGTTTGTTGTTCCCAACATTGTGGTCTCAGAAATACTTCTTGGATGCAGATTTTATGGTGGCCAAATATATATAATATTTTTATTCTTAAGGCATTTTAGTAATTGCTGAGCAAACACCATTACTTCACTTCAGAGTGTGACTTCAGCCCTATGTTTATTGCATGTAGAACCAAAGAAACAGTTGAACGTTGGGGAATTTTGACATATCTTTTGTTTGTGCCGTTTCAGATGTCTTTGTCCTGCTTCATTTCATGGACCAGACTGCCAGCAGACTAAGCACAGTTTCCATGGAAATGGTTATGCATGGTTTCGTCCCATCAGGCCTTGTTTTGAAAGCTCACTTTCTCTAGAGTTTATTACTGCAGTTCCAGATGGACTTCTATTATACAGTGGTCCTTTATCAAATCCAGAACCTGGGAATACAGAAAACTTCATTGCAATAGGTAATGTGTGTAGAGAAAATTGTCTTTTGGGAATGTGTGGGCTGTGAGCAGCATTCAGTCTTTCCATCTTATGAGATAGTTAATTTTCTGGGCTGAAAATGTTGAAAAACATTTTGAAATGTGTTTTGAAATGTTCTCTAACAGGTCTTTCTTTTTGGATGTATTGCATTTTTATAGCCTGTAACTATAGCGTTGGTCTGTTGCAGAGGAAACCAAGGGGAGAATAAAACAGACAGATTCGTATATTTAAAAATAATTCCCCTAGGGAAGTTGTAGTGCCATAAGGGAATTTTGGTACTTTGAAGATAGGCATTACACAATCAATGCAGACCTAGTTGCACGTCATTCTTATCACAGGAAAATTCATACACAAGTAGAACTCGTTGCCTGAAGTTGACACAGTCTAAAAGCAGTAGCAAGCTGCTTCTTGTTTGTGAATTAATTAATATACAAGATGCATGGCATAGTTGGTGCTTTCTTAGTTATTTGAAAGGTAATGCTGAATATCATTAATCATTAATATCTTCTGCTCTATTTTACAATTACTTGTAAATCTGAGGAGAAGTTAGGAGGGAGTAAAATCTGCATGTGCTAGTTGTTATAGACCATTATACAACTACGAATTGCTTATCAGGAATTAGCTCTAGTGTTTGACTCTTGGCAAAGAAGTGGCACAATCTAAAGTAGAAAAATACTGTATTAAGTGAATATTTCTACATAGCAGTGGTCAGAGAATATAGCTATTTCTATACTGAACATTCTGTACTGAACCATTAAATCCACATCCCCCAGCTGTGCCAAAATATCCAAAATAGAAGGACACTTGTAGCTGGATGTGATTTATTTTTTCTGTGCTGTGTAAGAACTCTCCAGTGGCATTCCTGTGCTGAAGATGAGCCATGGCTCGGGTTCTGTGATGCTGCAGTTTCCAAGTCACCTGAATGTCACTGACAAAAAATGGCATCAACTGGAAGTGAGAACCAACGGCCAGGTCAGTTATTTGATTTTCCCCTTCAGAGTATTGGCATTTACCTATGCAGATACATGAGAGTAGAGAAAAGAGACTGGATAATTCTATGTGTTATTCTAACTATCCTTGTAGATTTGATGAGTAATATGAATTTTGGGAAGGAAGCACTGTCAATTTCAGATCCACTTATGTTGTAATCTTCTATATTCATGGATCAGAGTATCACTGGAACACTGAAATCAATTACCTATGTGCAAAAAGCATTTGCTTACTTGCAATTACAGATTTTGTAGAAATGGTCAAACTACTCAGAGGTAAAAATTAAATGCTTTTTTGTTAGATAATTCTGTTTTGGCTTGACTGTTTTTATTGCAAGGTGGAAAACAAAAAAAAAAAAACCAACATTTTTTGCTTTATGATCTTAAAAAAAATAAATAAAAATTGCTATCATTTTGCTTCCTGATTCTTACAGTAATTCTTAATTCAGTAATCCTATGTTTTGGCATAGGATGTTCGATTTACTTTGGATCACTGCAGCACAGCTGTTGTTTCAGAGATAGAAGGAGTGGGCAAATGGCTGTCTGCTGACGATCGTACAAACTGTGAAGTCTTTGGGTCTGTTCCCCGAAGGGCCAGGTATGTTTCTTTGGCTCAGAAGAGTGATAGGAAGAAACTGCAGAGCATAGACATGGGTACCTTTAAGACTGCATTGAGCCAGCTTTTAGCTTTCTGGCCTCTATCAATGCAAAACATTCTTTGTTCCTGCAGTACAAGAGGAGCGTGTGTACGGAAGTTGAAGAACTTGGTGTCTAGGATGTTGTAGCTTTTCCTGGCCTGAACACAGACATTTAAATTGTATCCCAGTAGACTTTGTCACATTAAAGAAAAAATAAATTATCCTTAACTTTAAAGGTCCAGAGTTTCTGCTCACTGATCAGCTGTGTTTCAGAGACAGAAGGAGATAATATTTGGGTTCTTCTGTTATTTTAGAAAGCCCGTGTTCCTTGGAAATGCAGTATAGATGTTCAACTGTCTTGTTATGTAATGTCTTTGAAGATACATTCACGTTTGCTTTTGTGATGTATATCGTGTCAAAAGGTATTTGAATGGGAACCATGTTCTTCAGCTGGGCGGTGTAAAAGAATCGTTGCCATACTCCTACCCGCAGCTGCTACACAAACACTTTTCTGGTTGTTTGCGCAATTTCATCTTGGATAGCCAGGTAAGAGAAGAGTAACGTTTTGCTTTAGCAAAGGAGGAAATTTCATTATTAAATTTTTAGTAAATTTCTATTACATCTGAAATTATTGCTTCCATTATTCTATTCAATGCCCTTGTGCATCAGTGTAAAATAGAAGAAAATTCTGAATTTTTCTGTGATAATTAGAATAGCTACCCTGAAAAAATGTTTCATAATTACAAACAGGTGTATTAGAGAGCACAAACCTCTGCCTTTGTTTATACCCTACGTTGTGCAGCTGTTTTTCATGCTGCTTTGCCTACTCAGGGAACTTCTGAATGGCAATGATGCGATGGTGTCTTTGTGCCAGGTGTGTTGCTTGTTAGGAAATATTAAGGTTTGTTTTTTTGCTATCATACTCAGTTGAATTTATTCAAAGCAAACTACAGTCTTGATGTTTAATATTTAAAAATTGGACTTCAGTTGAAATAAGTTAAAATTTCAGTGTCAAAAAGCAAACAGTGTCTTAAACACTACAAGTGAAGAACAGACTGACATGGTATAGCTAATTCTATTTAAGAATGAGGTGTAAATACCATTTTCTTTTGAAGGTGTATGACCTTCAGTCTCCTGCAGAGTCCCTGAACAGCTTTCCGGGCTGCACACTTACTGATGGGAGCTGTGAGGCCATGGGCTCTTCTTCCTGTGGTATTCACGGGAGGTGTCTTGGAGACTGGGGCTCTTTTGCTTGTCATTGCTTGCCTGGTTACTATGGCTATCGATGTGATAAAGGTGAGGTCTGCTTTTCTGTTACATTACCAGTAGGTTCATTTTACGATACAAACATAATACAAACTTAAAATGTTTGCAAGAAGTGACTGCTGAGAATTAGAGTTTATTGGAGTTTATGGTTCTGTTGATGTCTGAAATAGATTCTGCTGGGTTCATGGGTCTGTGCTTTTGGTACAGGACTCTTCTTTAATGGCTTTAGCCCTTTTGGAGCCAAAGTCTGCAGCAAAAAGACAACTATAGAATAGGTGGTGAAAATTGGTTGTGGTGTTTTGTCTGCAGTATTTTCTTTTGTTTTGGTCAGAGCTTCTGCTTTCCTGCTGTCATCCTGACCATGAGAAGTATTAGGAGAATTAAGTCAGGAGGGAGATCACCTCTTAATGGGGGAAGATAAAGTAGGAGAGCGACCGGGAAATTGTGGAAATAGATGAAAGGACATAGCCAAGTTATGTCTCACAGATTCCATGCTCTGCACTACAATAATTTCTTTTTCTTTCAACTCTTATTATGAAAATAATGGGAACTTTATCATTTCCTCCTCACTACGGAACAGTTTAAAGTTCTTTATCCATGTCTTTTTAGTTGCCAGAGAGTACACATTTGGGCCAGGAAGTCACATTCGCTATCAGCTTCCCATCAGCGTGCCTGCCCGCAGGACACTGTTTGAAGCCATGATTAGGACACGGCAGCCTGACAGTGTCATCACAAGCATGTTGTCTCGAAATAAGGATGAACACATAACCCTGCAGGTGAGCAGGTCATCCCGGGCAGTAATAGCATAAAGTTAAATCGATGCCAGCCTATACTTAGCCCAGAGAAATTAATCTAAGAGTTGGAAATAGAACTCAAATCCTTATGCTAAGCACAAAAACCTTTGGAGTTCTTTTTATGGATGCCTAAAGATCTGAGCCTTTGGTTAAGACATTGACCCTACAATCCACTTTGGAATCCCGCTGGATTTCAAAGGAATTTGATGCCTGCTTAAGTGAAGTGAAGTTAGCTATACAGAAAAGCTCTGTCTGCTCTGGCCAGGAGTGGCTGATTCTGCATAGATCAGACCCTGCCAAGAAAGCTGCCTGTAAGCAGATCTAGTGGTGTGGGCCTCTGAAAATTACATTCTATTCCACTTATACCATTGAATGAGTTGTCTTTTGAGCTAAGTTGTCGCTGTAGAAGTGATGCACCAGATTCTCAACCTTTTGGTGAACCCTATCAATTTGCCTAAGAGAGGCAGGGTAAAATTGTTCTGAATTAATTAGGTACTATTGTGGATACACAACTGCCAGTATTTATGTTGTCTAGTTCAGAAGCACCTAAAGTAACTTTACATTATTATGCAATCATCTCAGTATGTGTCGTGTAAATGTTCCCTACATTTAAAGAAATACATGTAAGATTGTCCATGTTTTAGTTTAAGTAATGTGATAGTTACAGATTAATATAAACTGTCAGATGATGACTTCTCTTTTCTGTCCTACTGCTTTGTTAATTATCCATAAGGTTGTTCGGGGATTCTTAGCAGTCTCATATAATCTGGGTGATGGAGACTATTCTGTAAGCCTTCCATCCTACAACATTGATAATGGTGAGTGGCATCACATCACACTGGACAGAAACGAAAATGAATTTACTCTTCGCCTTCATGAAGGAGGTGGAAAGAGAGAAATTCTGAAAGCAGCAGGAATATACAAAGAGATTGTGATTGACCCCAGCAGCTTGGTCCTTGGAAACACCTACCCCTTTGATCTCAACAAGAGTTTTCAAGGTAAGGAATTCATGATCTACGATGTTCAGAATATGAACCTGTGAAAATGAAAGTTTACTGATTCTACATTGGCTGAGAGAGGTTTTCCCCATTTATGTAGAGCCCATAGTAAGTGGATTTTTTGCGTGACTCTTTGCAAGAGGGACAAATAAACTGTTCTGACTAGGAGAAGATACAGCAGAGAAATATGTGGGCACACTGTTAGCTACAAGATTTCAGTCAAAGATGGTAACCTCTTCCCATGACTGTATATTGAGCATTTGTAACTGAGATCCAAACACAAGGTACACTGGTACCCATTGAAAGATGTTGCAAAATTGCAAATTGCAATTCTCTTTTGAAAAACAGATACAGGTCTGCAGCAGCACTTGGGTTTTGTAGAAAACGTTGCGAATCTTGATCAAAACTTTAACAAATTCTGTCAGATAATGGAGGAGAGTAATAAGAAAGTTTAGATAAACTCAGTCCTAGATTTAAGCTTTGGTAGTCTGGGTCCTTTGTCAAGCATAAATTATGCCAAAGCTTACAGCTACTTCAAATCATTCTTGCTGAATGGCCTTTAAAACAGTCTCTTTGTGTCTTGCCTCAGGATGTATGAAGGATGTCAGATTTAATAACTACAGGATCCCACTGGACACTCACACAAAGGAGCTGGTGTCAGTATTAAGTACCCGAGGTGTCACAGAAGGCTGTTCTTCAGAGGCTTGTAGGAATAACCCTTGTAACCAGGAATTTATTTGTATTGATTTGTGGATGATGCATGAATGCAGGTAATTAATGGAAATGAAAGCACCCTCCACGTTCAGGTAGGAAAGGGTGGTTGCTGGAGAAGTATGCAGCTTCAAGACTGCCACTCATCAAATTGTCTGAACTATGGAGAAACTGCTGGATGCTGCATGGACATCAGGTTACTCAGAGAACACTCTCCTTTTAGGTGCTGCCCTTAGCTGATGTAAATCAGTCTCATCACTGATTCTGCAATGATTTTGGCTGCCTGTCTTAATTGAAAAATGTTTAGAGAATAGCAGAAAGTGCAAACTGTTTTAAAACCCCCAAAATTATGAAATAGGGTATGTCAGAGTGCAGTACTAGCGTGGCTCTCTCTCTTGAGGCTTATGCTGTGCAATTGTAATGTGCTTTCTTTTGCTAGTACCTGACTCTTACATCACTTAAGCTGTGACCTTTGTTCCCCCACAGGCCTCTCAAGTTGAATTAAAAGCACCATAAGAGTTGTGTGTTCAGCTGGGGCTGAGTTTAGGTTTTTGTAGGATGGGTAATCTTGCAGAAGGCAGTGCAACTACCTCAGTTCTGAAAGTCCCAGATGAAGAAGCTTAAATTTGTGGAGCTCGCTATTGTATGGCTGCTCTAGAAAAGACTACAGTCCTGTAGTTACTCTAATACAAGTAACTTCTAGCAGCTTCTTCAGCAATTATACAGAGTCCTTAAAGACTGTTCTAAAGTATTAAATGATTTCTTTCATGTCTGCTTTTCTCAGAGTTTAATGGTTTTGTTTTGCCTTCATCTTTTCAGTTGCCCTCCGGGACACATGATTGTGGAGAACGCCACAGGCAGACAGTGTGTGCTCACTGCATGTGCAAAAAGGCCCTGTAACTATGGTACCTGCATCTCGCAGTCACCAACCAAGTTCCAATGCCACTGCCCTGATGGCTATACTGGACGTAACTGTGAAATCACATTGGCAATCTTTCACAAGGATACAGGCCTGACCTTTAGTTCCATGTTTGCCATCTGCATTTGCTTTTTGGCACTGTTAGGTAGTTATGGTAACTACTTATTGTACTACCTCTGGTGATCTCGTTTATCTATCTTGTCCTAGTCATCATCTCATCCTCACGCTGAACTAAAGTTTCCTACTGGCAACTTGACTGCCTTCACTTCTTTGCCATGGTCTCAGCTCCATCAGCAAACTCATTTCTCATCTCCATGTTGCTCCATATTGCTAAGTGAATAACGTTTGATAGCTATGGAAAATCTTTGCCGTTCTATTTTTTGCACATTTTCACTTCATTCCTGAGGAACTGTTCAGATAGTAACTGGAAGCAAATGCAATTGAAGAGAATGAGGAAAAAATGCTACCAAACACACACTACTGATCATGAAACATTTTTCAGTCCAGCAGAAATACGCTATGTGATAGGAATGAACTTGGTTGGAAAGAGCAGTCTCCTGCATCTTAACCAGTTGTGACACAACTCTCAGCTGCTTTTTGCTTCTAGAACCATTTTTGTGCTTTGGTATTTGGTCGCAGAAAGAAAAGCCAAAGAAGGATCTCACTGCTGAGGAAGGACCACATGTGCTGGTCCTTCTTATTCATGTTCCATGAAAGGTTGCCTGAGTAAGAACACAGGATTTTGCTCATAGCTTTTACAACTTTGATTTAGTTCAGAAGTTGTAGTAAGAATATGAAAGTTTATTGAGGGCTATTTTGAATTTATCTGTAGCTACTGGGAATACCATCTCTTTCCCTGAGTCTGCTATGTTTGCCGTGCAAATATGAGCTGCAGATAACGTGGGAAGTTAGCTGACTTCACAGCTTTTAGAATCTCAGATACTTGTCATTGAGAAGAGATCATTATACTAAAGGACTTTTTCTTTTCTTGTGACATAACAGTTTTATTGTGACTTCGTGTTGTTACTTGTACTTGACTGAACCTGACTGAGGAATCAATGACAACTTGTACGTAATAATCTTGCTGATCTTTGAGGTCTAAATTATACATCAGAAACAGTTGTTTTTAACCAAGTTTTGTGTGTTGTTGTGAAAGATGTGGTTAACTCTGGTACTATCACATACCCGCAGCTTTTGTTAGGAGGAATTTTAATAAAGTCACTGTTCTCAAGATCTCAAGTGCCCTTTCTCTTACATATCTTCCCAAAAGTGGTAATGCATTATGAAGTGACTAATACATGCAATTCTGTTACACGTTTGTAAATTTCCGCTAGATTAGAAAAGCTGCTCTTCTGACATCTGAATAAATCTCTGAAATTCAGATTTGGAACCATTTTGCAAACAAAGCAACACTGGGGTGGTTTCACCTTGGTTCAATATCACAAACAGGAGAGGTGCAGAACATGAAAAGATACTGCTTGAGTATCTCAACATCAGCTTAGCTAAATAACAGCTGCCAATATAAGTTACCATGTGTGAAAAATCACGTGTTACATTTCTGGGAATCTGAGGGGGGAAAACATCCTGAATGCATTGATTCAGCTTGAAGAGTCCAGGCAGAGGGCAGTGCAGGGAATGGGCCGCAGTGTGTCCCAGTTTCAGTTCAGAGCTCATGTAGATGGTGTTACAGAACTGCACTCTGAAGGATATTCTGGTTTGTTTAATTCACCGCTGTGTTCATTAGTGGTACCAATGCTTTAAGGTCTTACTATGAGCTTTCATCTATTTTTACAGAGTTGGTAGCACACTAATGCACAAGTTTCTGTTTATGCAGTGTTCAGTATCTGATACTGAAGTTTTCCTACTGTCAGTGTGAGAAATCTTTGAACTGACAGACGTTAAGGCAAAACAAGACTTTTTTTCCTATGAGTATGTGTAAAAATAATTTCCTCTTTTGTCTGTTGGTCTTCTTGTGCTTCATTTGTCTAATTGTATTTGTGACTCTCAGCTCATTGTTATGTGCTGCCCCTTTGCACATTTTCTCTTGAAATGTTTAACTCAGTGCATTAAATAGGTCTCTGAACACCATTTGTGACATTCAGTTCTTCAGTTACTTCTGCTCTTGACTTCAAAACTGTACTTTAAAGGTGTTTTTAAAAATACTCTCTAAAGACCTTTTCTTCTGTCTTTCATATTCACTTGTAACTACAGTGAAGAGTGCAAAAATCAATCATTTGTTGAGAAATACAAAACTACAGCCCTAGTGCTTCTGATTGTACACCAGTTCTGTAGTCCTTGTGTAGAGTGGCTGATGCCTTAGTCACACTGCAGCACTTCTGTATATATTCTGAATTCTGTTTTTTGCTCCTGTGCGTTTACACAGCTCTGTTCAGTGCTGTCTTCTTGTGGGCTCACTGGAAGCGTCACAAAGGTCTGGAAGGAGCAGTTCGCCGTGCAGCTGCACATCATGATGATTTGGAGGACATCAGAGAAAATATCCTCAACTACAATGAAGAAGGGGGTGGGGAACAAGACCAAGTAAGGATTGCTGTGCTACATTACTGTTAAAAGGGGACCGAGGCTCACCATGATAATGAAAACATGTAGTATGCTTTTCCTTTACAGCTGAGGACCTTAACCTTTGTTCTGCTGTTTTATTAATGCAATTGATAGATCAGTTATTTGCAAGGGTTTGCACGCAAGGGTTCATGTTTTGTAAGTAGATAAGTGCCTATCAATTTTTAATTTGTCTCAAAGCAAGTGATCCTATGTGCATCTTTAACGTTCTGGTAGCGTGAGTTTAGCAGTAAAGAGCCCACAGCTGATATCTGCTTTCATGCCTCAGGAGGTGCTGTGGTTCTCTGCTGAGAACTGCTTTAGCACCATGGGCTTGAAAGAGCCTAATGTGGACTATTCTGTATAGACTGTTTCTTCTTGGAGTCTGGAGATAGCATTTTTTCTGCTATTCCAAATGCTATCCTTGTTTTCTCAAAGATCTCTCAGTGCAGACTTTACTTGTTAATAAATTCTTCTTTCTGTCCACTAAAACATGAAAAGTTGGAACACGAGAGAATGTTAATGTAATGTGAATGGTTTCTCACTCCAGGATGCATACAACATGGCAGAACTGCAGGTGTCTATTCAAACCAGCCCAGCTTATTCCTTCTACAAGAAGAAAGTAAAAACAACAAAACTGAACAGCTGCTTTAGTGCTGCATCTCCAAGCGTGCAGGAGCAGACCAGAACATCGGTGACTATGCGAACATCTTTTACAAGCAGAGCCTTTGGTCAGTACTTGTCAGATGTTGTTCAAGATGCTGACCACGGTCCCCAGGCTGTTCCCCATGACTCACTGCAGGTGTTTCACACCGAAGGAGAAGGCTCAGTCGCTAGTGGTCTCAGTACCTTGAGCTCTTCTGAGCCAGATGAGGCTATAGTGTATGACAACATTAAAGAGTGGGGACCAAAGTTTGAGAAATTAAGTGAACTCTACTCACATACAGATGCAGAAGATCGGTAGATATCAGCTGTACTATTTGCAAAGTGTTTGGAAGGGAGTGTGAAGGACAGCTTTTCATGCTCTTGCTACTTACCTCCAATGATTATGTACCAATGCCCTTCCTCCTCTTTTTTATTTTCAAAACAACTTTCCCACTAATGGGCACCAATTTGCACTTAAACAAAAAATTTAATAGCAGGAGCTTATGTATGTTATATATTCTGAACATTTACTTTTGGGGATAAAATCTAAAGGAAAGAAAGCATAAAACAAAATGAAGAAATTCAATGGTTTTGCTTGCAGTTGCATCAGTAGCTTGTTTGGGGAGGTCTGGCTTTTATTTTTATTTTATAGGCTAGATTCACTTGCAAATTTTCAAATGATAAATGTTCATGCAGAGTTTTGTTCTTGCACATGTTTGTGAGACAATTTCAACTAATGGTTACACATTTCAGATAACATGGCATTTTTTCTGGAAAAGGTAAAGCCTGTTTTTACCCATGCCTAGTAATTTTGATTCACAGGTGCACATAAGTTATATTATTGTTTTCCTGATACACCTACCTGTGAGGAAACGTTGGCTAATGTCTTGTAATGGTCACAAGTCAGGTATGTCAGATTCTATAGTTCATTACCAGAGCAGTCACAAACAGTGAATGAAAAATGAAATAAATAGAAACTATGCAAAAAAAAAAAAAACCAACAAAAAAAACCCACCAAAACCTAAACAACAAAAAACTGTCCCTTCCTCGAGCAGCATTCATTGTGTCTGCACACCTTGTGTTCTTGCCACAGCTATGGATATACTGTCATTTTGGTTGCTTTTAATTTAATTTAGCTTGTAAGCTCTTTAGGGTAAGCAATGTCTTTTATTTGCCTGTGAAGTGTCACGCATACCTAAAGCACTATATAAATAATAAATAAGCCTTCTGAATATGATGTCTCTTCCTTGCATATGTTTAAGGTCGACTAAAGTTTGGACTCTTGTTGAGTTATTCCTCACTCAGCTTGATCAGCCACTTCCACAGACACATTCATGGACCCTGTTCCGGCTGAGAAGGAGCTGAGGGAAGCAGTTAGATGCTACTAGCTGCCATGTGGACTCAAGCTCCGGGTATACAGCTCAGACATTACATCTGAGTTTTCCATACAGACTGCTGCAAGCTGATTGTGGCAACAGGCCAGTATTATTCTCAGAAACAAAGACTTTTTGCAATTATTCTAAGAAGAAAATTATTAACTTTACGTGCAGTAGAGTTATTCATGTTGTACTCCTCACAGGCCTCATTCTACATTCAACTCTCAGGCTGGGATTCAGCAGCTGAGATGCAGACATAATGTGCCCTGTCACTCTGAGCCTAACGTTCACCATGTGGATAGGACATGGACCTGTACAAAAGGCAGATGGCAACAGATTGTCAGGTGTATTAGGCAGGACAAATGACAACAAATCCAATACATCTCAAAACACTCCCGTCATTTTCTTTCCTCCTCTTCCATATCCTGTAATCTTAATTCATTCTCACATGAATGCCAAGTTAAGATTTTAAACAAAATGCTATGAACAGCAAATTCATTGCAGTTAAGCAAATCCCTGAGCTTCTCAGAAAAATTATAAACATGCTCACCTTCCCAAGAAAGTGCCCAAATAATCTGACTACAGGATGTAGTGATAAGGAGAGCTCAGTCCCACTGAAGCTCTTAGACATCTGTGAAGTACTTAAATGGTCGTTGGGTGGGAGTAAAAGCAAGTCAGACTAGAACTTTGTAGCTTGGTCACTTTTAGCTACGTGGGCAGCTAGGTTGCTCAGTCACAGCTGTAGAGTTGCTCAGGTTGAGAAGTCTCTCATTTCCATTCCCAAAGAGGCAATTTGGAAGCCGAACTGAAGTTGCTGCTCTACTACTGCTATCCCAATTCCAGCTGTGGTACTGATTTGTAAATAAACAAATAATAAATAAACAAACACTCAGAGTTACTCTGTTTGGAACTGCAATTCGACAAAGGTTTTTACAGAATAAAACAAAAAGGTCAGAAAAAAAACATTTCAAATGCTACATGAACTTATGTATATAGAATCTCGGCATGTACTCATTTGCAGCTGTCATGCTCTATTAAAGACCTGCTTTCCTTGTTTCTAGAGATTGCTAATTAGTTCAATTAATTTATGTCTTAATTTGCATGTTGCTCTTTTAATTACCGTGCAGTTTTTGAAAGCACTTGTTCCACATATATAAGACACAAGAATTTCAGTTCCTCTACAAAAACCCTTATCACAGTACAGCAGAAACATCTCTCCAGAACAAGGGACAGCTGGCCTGCCAACAGGAAGCTTTGCAGTGAGTGAGGGGGAGAAAAAAATTTAAATAAACATCACTAGGTCCCTAGGTAGTTGGATTTTCAGTAATCTGGTACTTCTATTAATCTTCTTCCACATTCTTTACAGAATTTAACATGTAAAGAACATTTTATTTAGTATATTTGTCAAGGTCTGAAATTTAAATAATCATGTGGATATAAGTATTTAATCTGCCAGCCAACTGCATTAATCTTCGTGTTTTTCCCCTTTTAACATAACATTCCAAGTATGTAACATGTAGCCAAACCATCTGAAAGCTGATTGTCCTCAGGTCTGACCTACTGGCTAGCATGCTTAGAAGAAAAAACACAGCTGTGAAAGAAGCAGGGTCAGGAGAGGAGGAGCAAGCTGAGCAATTTCTTACTGAAATGACAAAGAACAGAATAGACTAGACTAGACTAGAATAGAACAGAACAGAACAGCCATGATTATTTCCTGGGGACTTGAATAGTGTGCACATTTTTGCTGAGTGCTGTTGATGAATAAAGATGTTTTGAGAAACCTGCTTCTCTGGAACATGGAATCCTATCTACGCAAGCACAACACGTTATGATTACATTCCATTAATTAAATTAATTGTACTTAACCTTGGTGACAAAACTCTGAAAAAACTCCTTCTAAGAGTACGTGTGAAGATGCCTGAGAAAAGTAGAAACTTATGAAAATTCTTCCCTTAGTACAGACTGAAATAAAAATAACAGCAACTTTCTCAGTCCATCCCACCATAAAAACCAAAATATCTGATTTTCAAATTACACAATTTATTTAGTACACACATTCCTTTACAACAACATATAAAATAACTATATGTTAGATCACACCAACAGAACTTTGAAACACAAAATGAAAATATACTTACAGACCTAAGGGCTTTTCTCCCCTAAAAACATCTTGGCTACATGATAACATTTTGTCTTTGTGATCTAAAATAAGTTATTCAGTGCCTACCATTCCACTGATAGTGCACAGCTTAGCAGTCCTTCCTAACAGTAGGTAACGCAGACAAGAGATCATGATGGTGTCATTCATATAGCCAATTATTTGTAAGATTTTTGTGAGTGCATTGCATTCTTGGGCGTGCATCGTATTTAACATGATGAAACAACGATGCCACAACAGCCACTTGGAAATAAGGTGCATCAGGATAATGTGGTTCAGAAACAGATAAAGTCATAGAACAAAAAAAATAATAATGCACATTTAAATGCAGTATTTCATAGTAAGACTCAAGAAGTGGAAGAAATCAGCCAGACAAACATACCTCCTGAAGGTCTTAGTACTTACACCCAGCCTCCAGGAGTACAAAATGTAGCCCTTTGCACCACCTGTGCCCCAGCCCAATGCCTTGACCAGCAGCCTCCCTAGCACGCCTTGCTGCTGGCAAGCCTTTGAAGTCGACCAGGAGAACAGCTGCTTGCTGCTTCTGAGGGCTGTGCTGATGAGCGTGGCTTTCCTTGGAACTGGTAGGTGCTTTTGTTCCTTGGCATTTTCTACGTTGCTGTTGTAAGATTGGTCTTCTGACTGCTTTACTATGTGGTTATTTAAGTGTGCGCTTCCATCTTATCTTACGTGTTTCAGGTGCAGAAACTGTTGGAGTTATTTAAAAGTGTTACAAACTACCTTGGCCTTAATGGCTGCTAAATGCAAAGATTTTCAAAAATGTTTTGTATCTATTTAATGCTTCAAATTCTTGCACTAATTTAGGGGGACGTTTGTATTAGGAGCAGAAGTTGTGTTACTGTGGTAGCTCTGCATCAGGAGAGACACGGGTTTCATGCCTGGCTTTTGTTTTTCATATTTTTTTAAAACAAAACTACTTGGTATTTTCTACAAAAAGATTAAATTTCTCCTTTAGCAAAATTAGAGGCTGTGCTTTTGAAGAAAAGGAATCTATTTAAAAATACTTATTGTTATAGTCTGGGCTTTCTAGTTTCAGCTGTTACTGATAAATAAATTGTGAGAATCCTGGGGTACTACAGGAGCTTCAAATCTCTCATTTCAATCAGAAGAAAGTTAGTGCACCTTTAAAGAAAGATACAACTGCATTTTTAAAATAAGACAGTTCAGTCTGGATATACTTTACCTTACATGTGCTTGTTTTCAATTACTGTAAGGCACTCTGAGGAATTCACTGACCCATGCTTTCAGCAAGAACAGGCATGCATCATTACAGGCCTAATTAAAGTTTTAATACTGATTAAAATGTTTTATTATTGTATTATGTTAATCTGCAGTGGTCTCCAACCTCATTAAGGGATACAGAATAGAAATTATTCAGGAGTTTCAGTTGCTCGGTTTAACAACCTAGCCACTGTCAATGTTTGATTTAAATACAGTCTGATTAAAGTATGCTTTCTTTTTGTGTTAGCATGGAAGTACAGAAAGATGTTCAACATTGTTTAATGAGTATTTACTGAATATAAAATTGTTTGAGCATGTGACAGAACTATCTCCATCTCTGCAGTAATTTACCTTCGTACAACTGAAAAGGGAAAACATTTAAATCATTTGGAATTGGAACACAACTCAGTTGTGAAAGCTAATCTCATTACACATCTTGATTAAATTAAGTGGAGTTTGCTATCAGTAGCACTTTAAGTTTCCCATCATTAGAAATTAATTGCATTGGTAATTATTATAACAGAGTTATTTGCACAGGCCACAAACACTCTTATAGGTGTTCAAATGTTAATTCAACATTGGCCTAGAGGCACTTGATTATTACAGTTCTGTTTTTCGTAAGAAATAAATGATCCTAGTGGATATCTAATTAAAGTTGGAGAGTACTGTTAGACTTCCAATTAGACTTAATCTCTAATTTCAATATAAAACCAAAGCAGCGCTAAAACACAGTAAAAGTGACACATCATCTACATAGCATTTAAAAAGTCAATACAGTCTGCAAAGTTCTAGTCTGGTAAAAAGACAAAGGGCTACAAACAAATCACAAAATCTCAGGAATGAGGACTGCCTTCATTTCATCTTCCAAATATATTTTAAGTAACCGTAGTCTGTCTCTTAGCCTAGAGGGCACGGATACAGTGATTTTTGTGACAAAATTAACAGCTTTGCATCTGGAATAAAGTAAAGCAAAGCTCTAATACCAGAAAGTTCCTGTCAATTTTAGGGGTTAATTTATTTTGTAAAGTTGGCACTGTTCAATTTTGATACCCTACTTCTGGAATTCATCTGGGGGGGAAAATAGATCCTCTGCAGTTCAGAGAGCAAATAGAGAAAATAAAACAAGAGTCCAAGCTGAGAAATTTGTTCTTTGTTTGTCCTGAGCATTCTAAAAGGATATTTTACAGGGATACATGCAACGTGTATCAAGCATGCTCCGACCTCAATTTTCATCAGAAATAAAACACTCCATCATTAAATGCTTCACGTTATAAAACAGTGTGTTTCTGTCTCGCTAAAAATGCAGGACAACGATTTTTGCAATCACACTCACAAACTTGGAAACTCATATCCAGATACATTCCCAATGAATTCAAAAGAGAGGCACTGAAAGAGCATACAAGACCTGTCAGAATAGATCAGATTTGTGAGATTAAACTGTTTTTTCTTTTTCCTTTTTATAACATTTTAAAGACTCACGTAGATAATACATATTCAGTGTAGAATAGCATGACCTGCTTTTGTTGAATTTCTATCATTTTGTAGTAAAAATGCACAGCACTGAGCAGATCTGCATAGGCTGCAGTGGTCATGCATGCTGCTTGTTTTATGTGTCTTTAAACTGGTTACAGCTGGAAAACAGTTACATCCTCTGTATTCAGCAGGTCAGATTTTATAATCAAAATGGTCCCAGATAGCATTTATTTATGAATCTATGAAAATTTTGGCAACATCAAAAAGATTATCAAAACTAAAACTGTCTTTAAAAAAAACCCAAACAAATAAAAAAGAATTGCAGTAATTAAGCAAGAAACCATCCGTGTAAAATCTCTTACAAACGTAAAATGTTTGTAAATTTCGGCATTTTCTTATGTGGGTCCTAGCATTAAAATACTGAAGCCATTGTTGGTAATGTTATTTATGCTTAGCAAGTTTGTAAACATGGAATGTTTTGTTTTGAAACACTCTAGTGAAGTGTATAGTATAAGAAGGCAGATTTTTCTTAATTTCCTCACAGAAGCGAGGATACAATGAAGGCTTCAAATCCGGTTCATTCTCTCCCAAACCATCCATGATCTGTAATGAAATTGAACAGATTTGTGAAATATCTTTAGCCAATTCAGTTATAAGAAATAACAAGAAACTAAAAACAATTTTGACAACGCATTCAGAGGGTCAGACTAGACGGAGTTAACAAACTGTGTTGAACGAGTAAGATGTGCTGTACCATTGTCTCTACTATGGATAAAAGGTTTACTTGGCAGTGGTAAATACCTGCTTTGAGTAACATTGTTTGCTGTGGTTCCATGTCAGTTCTAGAAAAGCTTGAAAATCCCCCTAACACAATTGTAATACAATTGTCTACTTTCCCCAAGGGAACCGAAGCTGTGAAGTGATTTACCCTGTGAAAGAGAGCACTGTTTGCATACTGCTGACCTGAAGCTCAGCAGGAAGCTATTGCTTATTTTGTGCAGGCTGCATTTAATCAAATACTGGTAAATGCAAGGAGGGCTCAATAAGGCAATTTTGAGCATGTCCAAAAGCTCCGTCAGATTTTACTTCCCACACTCATGATGAAGTGGAAATGGTTGAAGCTACTCCAGATCATAACAGAACTTCAACAAGAAGCTAAGCAAAACATATTTTCTTTATAAATCTATGTGATACTTACATGACCGTTTGCTATATCTAGTAGGTCACGCAATCGACAGCCTCTACTGTGTCTTCTTTCATAGCAAATGCTGTCTTCTAGGATCACATAGTCTGTGCTGAAGGATCGCAATATTCTGTAAACATCTTCAGGAGACCTCTTGGCATAGATCTGATAAATCTATAAAAGATGCAAACTAAGTTGTAAGATACATGCGTGGTCATGTATTTGCATGCTCTTTCATGATTCCGTTATGTTGAACCAGAGGAAGAAATGAGATACATGTGATCTGAATAAGGAATTAAACAAACAACCCAACATACCCACAATAAACCAAAACCCCACTCTTATTCATTTGCCACTTACAGTTTCTTGTATTATTTTCGTATTTACATTATGGATGCTGTGGTAGTAGTACTGCTGCTGACTAAAAAACTGAAATATATTTCAATTGTTTTCAGAAAGACTCTGGTAGATGCCTGTAAAACTTTCAGAACATTTTTTCTGTATTTGTATAGCTTCTCATGGTAGTTTTTATATAAAATATTATGTCTGGGAACAGAAGGGATTACCAAGCAAATGAGAAAGTGCTCTATGTGGGTTTAACAGCCCAACTGGGCAGCAGGATCGATTAATACCAACAACACCAAACGCAGTTCACTCAGAATGAGCCTGAGCATCTAGTTCAGTTATTCAGACGTACACCAGATACTCAAAGCACTGAGTTTTGCAAATGAGATAAAGCCCAGGAACTGTACCTCACAGTAAGTTAGAGCAATAAGTAAAGCACACAATGTCACTTGCAGTATGCCATTAGAGGTGGAAGAGCTTTCCTGAATGGAGCCAGCGATATGGATAAACACTAGTTTAAGCAGTTGAAATACTCTTACCTGTTTTGTTCTCTCTCTCAGATGCTTATCCTCATAATGGGGATGATTAGTTAATGTCCGTCCAGTGCACAGTTTGACTCCAGCTAATAGCTGCATGCTTCCAGCAAACACTGCTGTGTTTGGAGTATTTGACCTAAACAAACGTTGATAAGTCTGAGGATATCCCTGTGGGGGCATTTTTGCATCACTTCAGATCAGACAGAAAAAAAATGGAAAAAATATTTCTCTCTCCACTATTCAGGGAGCAAACTGTTCAAGTAACTGTTTTTTCAAATATGAGGCCTTAAATTCCAATATTCTCTTTAATGATGTCCTCCTGAAAGTGTACTTCCGTATTTCATAAATTTCTTGGGTTCATACAGACACTCAGTATCTGTAGATTTCCATATCCTAACTACTTAAATACTTCAGGAAACTTACTGTGACTTACATTTTGTATCTGATATAAGTTATTCTACGTAAAACAGATTATTTGAATGCATAAATTCATTACTGACTCAGTATTTACTTGGAATGAAAATTTTATTCTGTTAAATGTACTGATCTTCCTATTTGAGCAACTGTGGGAGACAAATTATGAAAGAAGTCTCCCAGTTTCAAAAAGCATGGATGTTGCTGGGGGGTATGCAACATGGGGGAAGACACCAGACAGAAATACTATTATTGATTTTGTGATCTCATCTGAAAACCATAGCCAGTGTCTAGAATTGTTAACTAAATAAGTCCTTGGCATTTCGGGATTGTTTAAGTACCCTGCCCACAATCTCCAAAGATTTCTTATCCATGATTCCCCCAACATGTTTAGAATATAAAATATATGAAAAGAGACAACAGACAAGAAAGATAGTATAAACATGCCAGACAGGAGACTACTGTAAGTAGAGGCTAATAAGTGGTTGTAGTGTGCCAAGTGCATAGCTGGTTTCCATCTCTCAGTGGGCACATAGCTAAGGGATGTTCTATCAAAAGATTAAAACAGCAGTAAGAAGTATATGTTAAACCAAGTAAAATTAAATTGAGGAAATGTGAACAGATGCCTAAAATTCACATACATGCACACACGGCACCTATGATACTCAAACAAATGTGATGCTTTAGGGTGCACTTTAGGGAATCTTTTGAAGTTGCATCTACAAATTCAGTCATCTCTAAGCTCCATGACAAGCTTGAAAATGGTAAGAGACAAGTATTAACTTCTACTATTGCCTTTCAAGAGATTCTGCTTAGAAATGAATCAATAATTATAAAACCTTCCTAAAAAATATTGCACTGCTAATCTCATCTGGGAGGGACAGAGGTAGTATTTTAATATGCCAGTTTAACTTTCTCAGTATACAAGTTTTTCAGCGGTTTTTAAAAACCAGCTTCATTTTAAATTCTGAAAATATTTAATCTCTTTTAAAAATTTGTTTTACTTAAAACATTCAAAGCCATGAGCACTATAAATAAATGTTTCATTAAGAGAAATAAACTTAGAACTGAATAAATGTAAATGTAATGGTCATGACAGGCTGTCAGCGAGGGCTCATCCTTGCATCTGCAGGAAAGCACATTTCTTTAAGACTAAGCTGAAAACAACGTGGACAAGGTTCAAACAGGGACTTCATGCAGCTTAGACTCTAAAAGGAAAATGACTCTCAGAGTGCCTTCATGTCAGCGTTCATGCTTGGGTCACTAAAGTTTTAGTGTGAGAAGTCTATTTCTGTTCAGGATTTGTTCAAGCGTTACAACGCTCAGCAGTACTTATCTTCTGACTTGGTATCATCAGGGAAATTCTGCAGCTCTGATTCCTGAAGGGCCCAAGAGCAAACTTTGCAGAGTCAGGCTTGGTTTAAAAAAACAAACCACCAACAACAACCCAGGAGCAAACAAAAACACTGTTTCCAAGAAGCAACCTGCAGCCTTTTCTTACAAAAGAAATCTAGAGCAAATGGCAAATGTCCTTTTTCTATTATGTAGTAATAACACTGCTTGTCTAAAATGTAGGATGCGCAGGGTTCGATTAGCCTCCTCTTTTCTGGAAGCCTAATTGCTTTTATCTAGATGGGGTGACAAACAGCTAAGTGTATTCTTTATTTACCAAGCATTATTTAAGCCAACATGTGGCTACTACCAGTGTGACCTCCCTGCAGTGTCTGCCTTCCCTGTTCTTCTAGAACTTTAGATCATAGCTGCTACTGAGCTTTAATGTACTGGAACAACCACTAGAGGGAGATGTGACGATTAACTAATATTTGTCAGGTACAGGATAATTTCTACATTTCATGCGAGCATCCTTCTTTAACACTACCTGAATCAGACACTAACTGCTGTGGTCTGTATCCAAGGCAGCTAATGTGCTTCAAAGCACAGAATGACACTTCTCTATTATAGAAAAATGAAGCAATTTTTACAAATGTCTGAGGAAATGATGTATAAAATGAAAGGATAATTTGTTTTTATAGCTTTCTGCTAAGCTCCATACCACACTGCCCAGCCTGCAAACAATTTATTCTGTACGAAATGTCACTAAATAATGACAAGGACTTAAGGTCAAACTGATTTACATTATATAATTTAAATGTCATTCCAAGCAGACCTGATGGCATTTTGAACAAATAATCTCATTTATTTTTGAAGCTCTAAGCTTTCAACAAGTTAATTACAGCTGAACTAATGGGTAAACTGAGCACTATAGTAAAACGTGTGAAGCTTTCCTTTATCCAGGTTTGAGAATTTAGAGAATTATGTAAATACTAAACATTAAAAATAAAACTGCTTTACAGGAATTACAGGGTCTATGGTTTACTTGCGCAGATTCTAAAAGTGGTAGCAATTCTTTTTCTTACTCAGCTGCCAAAGAATTATTGCAGCTTTGTTTTAAGGAAGTCCTACTGAAATGGCAAATGTTGCAATTAGAGGTTTTATTATTAGAAAGAAAATAGCTATTTCTATTGAATGTCCTCCAGAGTTAGGTCTGTAGTCAGCTTTCAAAGCTAGAAAATCTGATAAATCTCAGATTATTTCCTTTCCTAACACTTGGGTATGATGTTAATCAACAAAACAAAGGGACTTGAGAAGGAGATTCTGACTAAGTCTCCTCAAGTATGCCACTCCAGAATTTTTTTTCCTTACAAGGCCTTTTTACTTGCAGAATGCTCTACTGAGATATTACAGGCTTAGCTGAAAATGGTAGGTGTCTCCAGTAAAATAAAAATTCACCTGCTGCTTCCCCATGCCTGAGTCAAATCCATTTGACATAACTGTGCTCTGGCAAATCTCAGTCTCAGTTTACTTTTCCACTGTTTTGGCTGTTTGAGATTCTTAAAAAAAAAAAAAAAAAAACAAAAAACAAAAAACAAACAAACAACAAAAAAAAACCCAAACAAACAGAGAACCTCAAAGCCTGGTGATATTCCTGTTGTTCTTGTTGTCCTAGGGCTGAAGTCCAAACTAAGAACTTTAATATACACCTCCCATCTGGGAACAAAGCTGTGAACTATCCTTAGCTTATTGGCAGGAAAAAATGAGAAACTGGGATATACAAGCTTATTATGTCAAAAATTGTACTGTAGAGTAGATGCTGTCTGATACCATCTATGGACTGGTTTATATATTTAAAATATTGTTTATCTCCTGAAAATGCTATGGTAATGTTAGGGGGAGAGTTAATGATTCATCTGCAGACGCTTCATTGTGGACAGACTAATAGTTCGCTGTGATTCAGACTGTATATTTGGACAAGTTAATATGCATTTTGATCTAAGCAGATAAAAGGGTTTTCTTATTGTGCAGAGTATGCGACACAGTTAATTCACTGCTACACATGACAAATTAGAGCTCCTCATGCCGAATTTTAATAATGAATGATTAGTTTCTGACACCAATCTTGACAGATCATTAACTGTAGCAGAATTATCAAGCTCTAGATCATAAAGTACTTTTTTCTACACAATGAAACTTAAGAAAATCAGTCCTACTTTAAGAAACTTACCATAAATATTTGTCTTGTATTAAGTGTATTGATAACTAACTCTTTGCATGAATAATACTTATAAACACAGTAAATTTTAAATAGCAATTTTCTCTAATTCCGTCGTAACTCAACAGGAAAAGAGGACAAAAACCAGTTCAGGATTGTCAGTGCAAAGAACATAGGAAAACTCACTCTTATTGGAACAAGTCAAATCCAGTTCATGGCTGGGAATAAATCCACATACATATTTTATGCTTATCCATACCAAACTTCATCTATTGTACACAGGAGACTTGAACTATCTGAACTACCTGAACAGGAGACATTTACTATCTTTCAATAAAACAGAAGTGCTAATTTGGACAGGCTGGTTAACGTTAGTCACAAAATTGTGTCAGTGTGGCTGCAAAGATTCTAAGTGATGGAGAAAAGATGGCCTGCTTTCAAAATAAGTCAGTGAAAGTTTGTAATGCATTCCACTTCTGAATTATTCCTTCTGTATTATGGATTAAAGAAATACAACATTATGGAGTGTAATAAACATACTACTATGGAAAAATGGACTGGGTGAGTGGTTTCACTCAAGTTTACTGCATATGAAAACACAACAGAGAGCTCCAAGGAAATACTCCAAATAGGTCAGTGTTTAATATAGTAAACTCAGACGTATGTTCCAGAATATTCTCTGCTGTAAAAAACTGGCTTTGAAAAAAATCTTTGCCAAAGATTAAAAATATATTTATATAATCAAATGTTCCAAATAAATACAAATTCTAGGAATGTCTGTCTTCAAAACTTAACCTGAAAGATTTTAGTGGTGAGCTCTATGTTAATAGAACGCATCTCTTAAATTCACAATCCTCCAGAAAACATCCTTTTTGGCATTTCTTGTCAGGATCTTTTATATGCTGTGCTCCAAACTGTTCCCATGAATAAAACACCCACTTTCCTATGCTCTGTGAGAAGGCAGACAAGATGAAGTGGGCTTGAAATACTTCTCACGCTTCTGAAAGAGATGTTCTACCTATTTTTAGCCTTGTCAAGTACAAATAATTTGTTTACAGTTTGGAGCATATGCTGGGACTAATTCTTGTAAGCATAAATATTTTAAAGTTCAAGAAACAGACTGTAGGGTACAGATTTCCCAGCTTTACAACTTTACATCTCAGCTTTTTAAAATCATAAAGTAGGAGAAAATTTTTTGAATGTGAAGAACTACTAATGTAAAGAGGTAGACATAATATGATGGAAGAAGCTTGACGCTTCCAAATTGACTCCTTCAGCTGGGAAAACTGTGTGCTCATGGGAGCAAATGAAGTCAGCTGATTCCCAGACGCACATGTAATGCAATAGCATGATACTGAACCAGAGAAGAGCAGGCTGAGGGACTTTGCATATAGCTGTTCTCCACAGCCATTTATATGGTAACCTCTAGATACCCCATTCATCCATAACTATCTCCATGGGTCACCAGAGTTCACTGATAACCTGTGATAAACAGAACAGAGGACTATAACTAAGAACATTAGATTTACATAAATAGCATTTAAGTTAAATAGAGAAAAAATCCTCTTACTTAATCCAGTTCATCAGCTCCACGGTGTCTGGGTCATAGAATTCTCTGAGCTCTAACAGTTCATCCATTATTCCTGGCCAGAACTGCAATTAAAAGACACAAACTGAAGACAGAATGAAAAAAAAAAAAAACAAAAACAAATTCTGGATGCTGAAATAGATATTAATTTCTCTCAGTTGGTAATCATTCTTGTCCAGCTCATTGATTACAAGACTCAAGCTCTACTCTTCTTATGAAAGATATGTGACTGTCATAATAATATAAATTTTGGGAGTTACAGATCTGCAGCTCCTGCTAGATGACCAGAAGGATCCTAATGACTTGTGGTGACCTTGAGGAGAAAAATAACTTTTTTCAGATTCTGATCTCACTGAAGGTTTCCAGTACTCTAATAGTTTAAGATCAGTTTATATCTTAGTAGCTGTGGGAAACTAAAAGTTGTCACCAAATGTGATTGTTGTGCACGGTATCTACTTCACAAGCAAGCCACTTCAGTTCTCTGGATGAATGGTAATGTTTTGAGTTTTTTCCAGCCAGAGCAGGCTTTAAGAAAAGGAATAAGATAAAGAATAGTTCATTGTGTAACAGCCAAGCCATCAAAAGCTGACCAAAAAAACCCAAACAACTAATAGAACAAATTTTTGTTGCTTAAGCTAGAAGATATTCAAGGGCAAAAGGCATCAATTAAGAAAGATGACAATGCTAATGACTGATTGTTTTGCACTAGAGAAGCTGTAGTGGATGAAACCCATTCCAATCCTACTTTATTTAGATAATAAGAATTGCTGGCTTGCAAAGTGAAATGTCACCAGAAAAAGTATAAGAAAAACCTCCTGATGATTTAAAAAGCAACAAATCATCCAGTTTATACCATTTTTCATCCTGGAACTCAGGACAAATTTGGAACAGATCCTGCTGAGCTACTTGGTAAAAATATGTTCTTTCACTAGAAGTGTAGTTATGTAGAAGGACTGGAGAGCAGGAGATATAATTGGCCCAATTAAGACACTTATTAGTATAACTCTGTACTTGATACATTTGTTAAATACTGACTACACTGAGAAACATCTAATAGATAGTTGTGGCAGAAATCCTGGCTTTGGTTGTGTATTGCAAAGTGCTCTAGTATTGTAACAGTGTATTTCTGCTCTTCAGAAAATTTCCCATGAGATTAATAAGTAAATTAAGCAGTTGTGAAATGGGGGAAGACAAATTCTTCTCTTCACTGCTGAACTACCCCAGGAAGCCAAACATTTCTGGGAGCTCGGAACATCACTTGCTTGGAGTCCTTTCTGACTGGAGGCTGAAGGAAATTGACTCTGTTTTAATTCTGTAGATTATCTTACAAACCTGCTCTGTGATGTACTGAAAATCTGATGACACTGGGCTATCTACTGAATGCTGGGACAGCTAAAGAATTCACAGAAATAATTTAGTGCTTTCAGTTTATCAAAAAGAAGTTGTTTGTACCATACTAGTGAAGAAAACCTGTTTAAATAGAAATATAGATGTTTTATAGGTCTCAAGACTTCATGAAATCTGAACAACTAGCATTTTAGCTGCATCCGTATCTGAAAAAATTAATGATCAAGTGATGTATTTGGGACCCCAGTAACCACAAGCCTCAAAAGAGGCTTTCATTAGCTTACTTAGGATTAGGCTAATAATCCCATAATGTTCCTATTTTGAGGAACAGTGCTGAAGCTTGGTTCTTCTGACAAACGTATCCAAAACAGTTTATAGAATGCAAATTGGCATTCACTGCTAGTTCAAAATAGCTAACTATGATGGTTAGTTAAAGTTTGTGATGAATATGCAAGATGTTCATGCAGTCTGAGCAGTCGTGCAAGAACAGATGAATTCTTATCTGGAAAGTAGAAAGATAAAAAAAAGTCCCTTATCTAAAGCCACTTGCTCTGTCAGTTTTGTTGTAAAGCTTCTAGAGGGAGAATACAAAATGCTGTCTCAAAGAACTGATTGGTAGTTTCTGGATCTTCCTCTGTAAGAATTTTTATTCCAATCATTGAGGAGAAATTTGGTGACAAGTTTTATCCATCTGTCAGGTCTGTCAGCTAGTCTTCTTCCTGAAACTCACTAACTCCTTTTGCTTTTCAAAGAAGACATACATAGATATCCACTCCTCTTGTAGCTGCATTTCTAAGAACTGACTTTGAAAGTCCAAGAAAAAATACCAGGCTGACAAATTTCACTATTCCTGCTAAGCACTTTGAATAGTGGTATTTTTAATGTCAGTAAAAATTATTTTCCATATCTAGGGGAAAAAGAAAAAAGCATAAAAATGAGACTGACTGATCTAAAGCATATAAAAATCAGTGATTTCTGTTGACTTCAGAATTGAATCTGACAGGATTCAGGAACTTTCTATCTACTCATAAAGAATGAGAAGTGCATTCCTATCTGATCTGTCACATCAGTTAGAATGTTATGCTCTTAGCATCACCTGTATCAAAACAAATGTCATTATTTTGGTCATTTTCATAGATGGTAGAAATGGTAAATGACTTCCCCAACTAGCATGCAAATGAAAAAAAAAAATAATCTAGATTGTCCACTTGTAGAATATATCAGTGCAACTTTACTAAATAAACTGTTGCAGAAGTTAATTTTCCAACGAAGTACCTTCTGATTTTTTTTCTTTGCAAATGCAGGTTAAAAGGAAAGTATGCCTGTTAGTTTAATGATGCAACTCTCCCTACTTTGACAGACTAATAAACTTGTACATGTTATAATTTTAGCCCATTATTTATGCTTTTTATGTTCTGTATTTTAAAATGTATCAGATGAGGCAATGCAGTATATTTTGCAGTGAATGTTTTGATTATTTCTGCTCTTACAATAAATCATTACACAGTTGAACAACGTGCATGTAATCTGCATTTTTATGTAACTTAGGTAAAATCAAAACAGACAGCTCATATTTCCATAAAGTTATGCATATAAATCATACTTGGTAACTTAAATGTATAATTAGACAAACCCATTTTTTTCTATGAACACTATTTTAGATAAAATGAGTCCAAGTTACCCTTCATATATTTTTGTGCATATGAAATTGTATTTACAAGTTAAGTAGGTCTATCATGATTTTGAAAATTTAGCTATAAATTTCTATACAGTTATGCATAAGCATCTCTTTAGAAAATTCCATTCAACTAAAAAATGCCAAAACATTGAGCGAAAAATACTTACCTTATATAAAATGTATAGTAATGTAATTATTGGTATCAAATATTTAATCACTTGTGTCTAAGAAAAATCACAAAAGAGAAGGTTATTGTTACCGTACATTTATTTGGTTACTTAGTTATTAAAATATTGATCTGACACACTTATAATGTGCTGGAATTTACATATTTTGAATTTTAAAGTCACAATCCTATTTTGATATTGTTTTAAAGTGAAGCCCTTCTTATACACCCATGATAAAATGATGGATTTGTAACTACATGTTTAATCTGCTTTCTACAAAAACACTGTGTTTTTCACTTTAATAGATTGTAAAGTTCTTTTTGGACTGCTGATGATTTCTTAGTATGGTGACTAAGATGTAACGCTGTCGTTATTTTTCATAGCTATATCAATATTGCCATCTAGAGTATTAAAATGGAATTGTTCAATATATAGGACACTAGAAAATACACTTTATTAAATAAGTTAATACAAACGTGCTTCTGAAATAATTTGTTTGAAAGGACAAAAGACAAAATTCATTTGATTTTTAAGTTCTGAGTCTTGACTGGTTTAGCAAAAAAAAAAGCTTTATGAAATACAGTAAGCATAGTGCTAACCCGCTGTGATGTGTAGAGATGAACACATTTCAAGACAAGTCGCCATACTTCGGTACTACACAGGCCAAAAGATGCAAATACACACATGTGGGATGTCCAGAGGTACTTCATTCTGAAACAATACAGACAAGTTTTTGCCTTTTCACTTTTTGCCAAGCTGTATTGATAAGGGAATTTATGTTAGAGAAATTCTGAACACAGTTTTCTTGGCCTTTTGGGACTCTACAATAATTCTGTGAAACATAAACATCACTCTTTGCTGTGTGCTCTTGAGAATGTATCTGTTCCCAAAATTCCAAACAATGTTTTTGGCAGGATTATGGGAAATGCTTTAGCCAAGAAGCAGTGATAGATCTGGGAGAAAAAGAAGGTTCATGGCCCTATCAGTTTGTGGTGAGCATATTTTACTCTCATTAAAATGCGTTGTCTACAAAAA
Organism: Tragopan temminckii; assembly: GCA_028571105.1. Lineage (NCBI taxonomy): Eukaryota > Metazoa > Chordata > Aves > Galliformes > Phasianidae > Tragopan > Tragopan temminckii. The sequence goes on along the minus strand of JAOWBP010004096.1, from coordinate 2,596,665 downwards.
CTTTTAGTAGATTAATAATTAGAAAGTACCTCATTGTGCTTAATGCCAGACATCCAAAAAGAACGGTGTGAATTAAGTTGTAAGCAGCATCAGGCTTCAGTGATAGAGTGCATTCTTCCATTTTTTCGAGGGCTTGATTTGAACAGCTGATTAAGCACAATAAGCAGTAAGTGTTAATAAAAGCATTTAATCCTTGTGATATTAAAGGGCAATACTGCTATTATGAGTCCACAATCTTATATTACACCTGATATAATTAAGCCTTCTGGCGCCAGCTTGGTACAGCATTAAGTATTTACTTTCACGTATGCTTTTTTAGAAGTAATTGTTTCTAGACTGTAATTGTTTCTAGAAACTCGTGCTCGAACATCTTGGTCTATTGCTGTCAGTTCCCAGGTCTGCTGAAGAAGACAAAACTGATTAAAAAAACAAACAAACAAACACCTAAAAACCAAAACAATGACAAAACATGACAAACTGAATTATTTTTGAAATATATTTTACCTGAGGTTCCGAAGAGCAACAATGACAGCTGTTACTGTCATAGGGAAGAGAACGAATACGTAGACATAAAAAAGTAATGTATCAGAGAGTCTTGAAAAAGTATTTAAGGGCAGTAAACCAAAAGCTTCTTCACAAAGGTAGAGGCTAGCATCAAAATCTCTAAAGAAAAAAGAACAATACTTGTCATCATGTATGTCATAATTTGAAATAAAGAAGAATCAGGTTTTTTTTCTCAAGCAATCATAAAGCCACAGTGGTGCAGCTGTTGAAGTTGAACAACAAGAAGTAGAATTGCAGCTAAATCATACCTTGTTGCTCCAAATCCAAATTTTGCTTTGAGGAATTTGAATATATGTTCATCTGACTCAAGATTAAGAATTTTCTATGGAGGGGGGAAGAAATAAAAGAGCAATCATTGTAAGTATAAAAAAAATTAAACTTAAAAGGTTAAGAAAACTTGTTTACTGTGTTAAACTGTGAAGAAACACAGGCTTAAAAAAGGTAGGATGTTTTGCAGTGAAATAAGCACTCATTTTGTAATGTGGTGCTGTGGCCCCAAGAGCAAATTATTTACATTGTAAAATATACTTAAAAAAAAAATTATTTACATATAAATATTACCAATGATAAGTTGGCTTTAGCTATATTTTTTACTTCACTGACTTATTACATCATACTGTGATATTTTTATACTCCTCGTGTACTAAGTTTTAACCTTTGGGTTATACAGTGTCTGGAAGAATAAGTGTTACTGCCTTCACTATTGTGTAGATCTCAATGCACAAGAACCAAGTAAAGGCATTGTATCGTCTGTCTGTATTTTTATAGCAAGTGTTCAGTATAACTGTGTTAACTGAAGAGTCAATCAATGAAATTTTGCAAACGCATAATGTAGTATAAATCTAGTTTATTCGTAACTTGAAGCCACCTATAGGTGGGCTTCTAGTTATGAATATGTGGTGTCAATTTACATTAACAATTTTAAGACTATGTTTTAAAATCATACCAATAAAGTTAGCAAAACAATCTTTAATTTCTGAAACCTACTCTGAAATGCGGTGAAAACTCATGGAAACATTTAAAGATGTCATTGTATGTGACCTCTTAACAAGTATCTTTCAATGCATTACATTTTGTAATGCTTCTATATTAAAAGTAATTTGCTTACCTTGATAAATTTATTTACTAGAAGAGTCAAGCTTGACACTAATAGTGCATGGAGGATAAGTTTCCCAAGCCTATTAAGCAAGCTGCCCTTTTTTAGGTTTTTCTAGAAAGAAGAAAATATTGAAGTACTTAAAGTATCTAGGATTTGTACGTAATTGGAACAAAACCAACAACAACTATTTGAAATCACTTATGTGATTAGGCCTTAAGTCAGGATGAGATTTGCATTAGGCTCACACAAGCAAAAGTTCAGACATGTAAATATCTAAAATAAAGATATATTTATTCCTTGAAACTGAAGGGACGATATCACAAAAACTCTTCAGCATATTGTTTTAGCACAGTTCTGTAACTAGCCAAATGTGTATCTTTTCAAGTATCTATTCATTGGACTTTCCACTTAAATGTGGTGATGTGACAACAACTATCAGTTGATACGATTTTGACCAGTTCAAAGCTCCAGATCTGAGAACTGTTCCACTCATAGACAACTTGGAGTAGGTGCAGACATCATCTTCAAAAAATAAAAAAATAAAATCACAGTTCTGCTTTTACAAGGTTGGGTGAGTGAGAGACAGCAGGGAAAGCTCTATAGGTTCATATATTCTGGGTATAGGCTGTCAACAGTTACACTATCAGGAAAAAAAAAAAAGAGACTGTAAACAGAGGAAAAATCCTTATCTTTGAAGGACAAAACGTATTTCAGTAAACTAAATTTGACATGTACCTATTTCTCACAGAATATTTTGCTTGAGGCAGATCTCTACATCCAAGACAAAACCTGCTGAAACAGGTGTGAAGTCCATTTATGCAAATTTTTTTGTGGGATTCAAATGGCAGCTTGCACAATCATAAATGTTAATAGAAATCACAGAATTATGGTGTTTGATGTGCTCAGTTGTAGTTAGCGTAATTTAAATCATTATTTGATCATGCAATGTTTTTGTTCTTTTACTCTAAAGTAATTTTTCTAATTAGTATTAGAAATTTAAGATTATAATGCATATAAATTACTTATACATATGACACTGTTTATATATTACTTCAAACATATTCCAATACATACCTGGATTGTTCTTGCTATCAAGATAGAAGCATTAAAGCTTATAAGTAATGATCCAAGAATCATTGAGTTAAAGAACTGTAGGGCACAGACTAGCAGTAATCCAGAAATTTGGATGATATAGAGCCATGTAACCTGTAAAAATGAGATTTTTATGCCTGCAAAATTTTACAGTAAGCTGCTTTT